>JZLH01S0626697.1:63279-75762 GCA_001188425.1 Eucidaris tribuloides | reverse complement strand
CGAGGGGGGGGGGGGTCGATCGCCCCAATGAAAATATTGGGGGGGGGGGCAAACATATCGATTTGCCCCCCAATAATTTTGACAACTTGAAAACTTCATAATATGCAATGCAGATATATGTTTTAAAAAGCATTGGAAAGCACTATAAAACCATTAAACATGCCAAAAAATACTATTAAACATACAAAATTGTCAATTTTTCGCGCAAAATTCTGTATTATAGTTTGGCGTGCATGCGGAGCGCGCCGAAAGTGTTTGACATTTTTTTTTTTACTTTTGGCCCCCAATCCAAAACATGGATCGACGCCCCTGTTTCCATGTGTTCTAAGCTTTGCTGACAAGACTACTCTGCACACTTAGAGGAAAGGTGCAACTTTGTACCATATTTTGCAACATTTTCAGTCCCTTTGGGTGCAACTTTACACCCTAACTGATAAAAGCTGCACATTTACACCTTTCATAACTCATAAGTGTGCAGATTTGTACTGTATTTGCACCCGTAACGCGTTCCAGAATTTCTGTCACTGAGTTTGTACCCTAAACGGTGCTAAATCATACGGTGCATATCTGCATCAAAAAGTGTGAAAATGTTATAGGTGCAAGTGTGGCATGTGAAAGGTGCATTACTTTAATCATATTTTAGTGCGTGTATTGAAACTTGAAAAAATGAACAAATGAAAGGTAAAAAATGGTTTGCAGTAGTTAAAATACTTTTAGCATTCATTCGTGTTAACTTTTGACGCCGTTTACATTGCGTTCTCGATCAATGGTAATTCAAGCTATATTACGTATGAAAAGTTTTGGTTGTGTTGTTTTTTTTATTTCAAGTCTCATTTAATATTTTTCTCCTTAAATGTATACATTTCAATCATGAACCAACTAAAGCGAAAATTGACATAGATAAAGAATTCATACATTTTCATTCAAACATATAGTATTTGAATTTCGTTGCTTTTACAACTCATTTTCATACTTGCACAACATAATTCTACCGCTCTAATGGCGGATCCTGACGGGGTCCGAATCTGCCATGCCCCTCTCTTGTCGCCCGCAAAAGAATGCATAATGCGGCAATATATGCATCGGGTAAAACCTAAATATCTTTCATCTTCTTCTTTCTTTCTGTTTTTCTCTCTTTCATCCTAGCAAATCCAGATACATTTTATGTCCTGTTTTTCTTTCTTCCTTTCTTAAATTGATTTTTTTTGCCTTTGTTTCTTTGAGTGTTTGTATTTATTATTTTTTCTCTCTCATTCTTTTCTCTCCCTCTCTTCTTTATTTCTTTCTTATTTTCTTTCTCTCGTTCATTTATTTATTTATTCATTCATTCATTCATTCATTTATTCATTCATTCATTTATTCATTCTTTCGTTCGTTCTTTGTGTCTGTCTCTCTTTCTTTTTGGTTCCTTTCAACTCAAAATGCTTCAGACACACATTAAATTCACCCCCACACGCCCCCTCCCCCATTTCTGTAGAATTCTGGATCCGCCACTGTGCTTCATGGCTTTCATTCACAATGCCAGAAAACGAAATGCTTTGAAAACTGCTCGAGCAGCGTCCATACAAGGCACACGCGTCCTTTCAGCGAAGTTTTATTACCACAGGTCAACTTTGAGATTTGAATGAGATAATCCTCTTTAGGTGTTAATTCACTGATTAATCCTCTAACGTTTATCATTGATTGACATTTACTATTGCTATGGCAGTGAGTGATAATTAGGTGATGAAAATTCGTCCTTGATACAACATGCCTTGACATGAAATTGAAAATCTATTATCTTTTGGGGAAGGGTGGGGAAGTTTCAATGACGGACAGGGTTTAGAATCAGGCACCTTTAGCTGTTAATTTGCATTAATACGCTTAACAAGACACAAATGATTAGCTTAAAAAGAACAACGCATTCAGACAATTTCGTTGGTCTTACAATAGTCTAATAATACTAGAATTACAATAATACTTTTCTCACTTTAATCTCAAGACCCAAAGAAAAAGAAAGGTGTTAATAAGTGAAGGTAATCCGTATTACCATGGACCTATACTCGAACGTAGGTCCATGGTATTACAACAGACCGCTTTTTACGAGGTGGTCACTGACAGTGTATGCGTGCAAGTTTGAAGACCAGCCCTATCTGATATATAAATCACGTGCACTAGCGGCGCTGGGATAAAATCTTGGGAGGGACAAAATCCGTCGGGAAAATTTGGCAGGCCAAATTTACTTTTACTAGCCAAACAGCAAGCCAAACAACATCCGACAACGGCTGGGGGGGGGGGGGGGCAGGGAGGCGCTGACGACGACGAAAGCATTTAATGCCTGGCCAATTTGTTTAATATCTATATTTTTTACAAGCGAAACTCAAGCCTAAACAGCATGGGTGGAGGGGGGGGCAGACGTCGAGGCGACGACGAAACGAAAAAGAGTATATTACCTGACCAAAATATTTCTCATTTATACAAATAGACCAGCATCAACACAAATGCGGGCGGCGAAGTAGCAGAAATTTCCGAAAAACAGTTAAAAATCGCGTTGCAATAGTTTCACAAAAAATATTGAAAACAAGCTATGAGGTAGATACGGCCCCTTATGCCCCCCATCCCCCTCCCCCCCCACCACCCGTTCGGACTCCGCCACCCTAGATTCTATAATAAATGCCGTGGAACCGTTTTCACTTACATTACGGAAACCTCTTTCGGTGAAGCTTTGTAGTAATAGTAACTGATTTATCAGTGATATATTTATGGTAATTATGTAATAGTAATAATTTAGTAATGAGAAATGTACACTCATGCTCATAATCATGGAATACTTTTAAAAGTTACCACTTTTCCCTAAACGGTACGTCTGGGATTAATATTTGTTCACCCCAGGTGAAACAATTATATTCTAAGTATTTCAGGAATTTTGAGCTTTTTGTAGCGTCCGACTCGACACTAAAACCGTTTTTTTTTAAATGGCGGTGTTTTTGTTGTTGTTGAGTCACGTGGTGATACGCGCGTTATTAGACTTGTAACAAACACTATTCTGATGTTAATTTAATGATAAATGACATTTTATCAAAATTTATCAGACGATTTTCTGTGTTTTTTTTTAATTAATTTAATTTAATACTTTTTTTCACGATGTTTGGTGGATTTAAAAAAAATATATATATAATTGTTATTGCGCTCAAAAGTATTTTATTTTTTTAATTTAGTCATCTCATGAAATCTAAAAAATTGCTTCACATACTGCGTTTTTGTGAAATAAACACTTGTCTTGAAAATTTTCGACGATATAGGAGAAAGAAATTAAGTATCTACAAAATATTCCATAATTATGAGCAGGAGTGTATAGTTGAGCATAATTAAAACATTAATTTGTAGTTCAGTTGTGGGATATTCAGAAATCAGTTCACGAAGTTTACGAAGAAAGAAAGTGTACTCGTCAGTTGAAATGATGATATTCTTCGATCTATTTCTCGGAAGAAACAGTGTTTAAAACATTAAATTTATTTAGGTATATAAAATGCGCAAATGGTTAAAATGATTTCTGTTTTCATGCAGACGGCTGCCAGATTGTGGCCGTGAAATATTATTTTCACTGATGTTTAAACCCTTTAAATTACCATCGACCAATCCCCTACTTTCTTTGACCTCCGGCGTAAATTAAATCACACCACAAACTCGTTGGAAGAGGTATATCAGTTTTACAACCTCGTGAATCGTTATTATTCTTGAAATTTGAGCTTGGTATATATTTGAAAGTTGGTTTGAGAAAATGTATTCATAAAGTTCAAATTGAAATTGAGCTCTACAGATTTGCCCTGAGAATTTCTCGTGTTGGCCTTCGTTGTGTTTGCTCAAATACTTTCCCGTGTGTTCAAATAATGATAACGTTTACCGTCTTTGGAGACTCTGAAATGTCAAGGTCAGGGAAAATAATCCTCTGACTTACTGTAATATTGGAGTGTTAAATGAAAACTAAATTTGGCTGAAAATACAAGCGATATGTGACAGAAATAAGCGGGGTGTAGGGGGGGGGATGGACGGTGAAGTGCACTGCAAAATCTGATTTGTTACTTTTAACAGGGGCGTCGATCCATCTTTCGGATTGGGGGACAAAAGTAAGAAAACGGTGGAAAGATTTTGGAGCGTTTTGGGCGGCAAATTGGAATACAGAATTTTGAAAATTGGAAATTGTGTATGTTTACTAATATTTTGATGTTAGGTTCAATGGTTTTGTGGTGTCTTGTACTGCTTTATAAATATATCCTTTCATTACATTTTATGAATATTTAAGATGTCAAAATTATGGGGGTGGGGGGATCGATATTTGTCCCCAATGTTTTCATTGCGGTGGAGACTGTCCCCATCCCCACCCCCTAGAATCGACGCCGCTGACTTGTAACACCCAGGTTGTCGACAAATGCAGAAACTGCATGGTGGCGTTAGCTTCCAACTGTCATTGGTGTTAAGTATCATTTGTTTGGTGTTTAGCTAACGCCAAAAATGTTAATATTTAAAACCACGTGTGTTATCTTGGGAACACCACGAGTATTAAATCTAACACCCCGGTTCTTGCAATGTGTCCTCTCGATATTATCAAGTATAAAACACATTTCATAGGACGGCCCGCTTCTTCTTTAAAAAAAAAATCAAATTAAATGTGATGATTTCTTTCCTCCTTTTTTAAATCTATTGAAGACGGTTGGATTTTGCTTAAACACGCATTTCCCATAGACCTCGAGACGAGATATCTCGTGCCTAGTCTTCAACGGGTTTTAAGATACAAAAATTTATTCGATATTTATTCTAATTACCTTGCAATCAACATGTTGAATGGCTATTTTTTGTCTTTAATCAAATCTAAAGCTTGGGATCAAGCTAGATGTCGTTATGGAAATTGTTCATTCATTTATTGTAATTTGTGTAATACATTTAATATTGTATATTCGTTTGTGATGTTTGAAAAAAAATGCAGAAATAAGTGAAATTAAATTTAAAAAAAAACCAACGAAATTCGTCCATGATATATCAGAAGACTTACTTAAATGTTATGCGTTTACTTAAATAAAAATAGTAAAATTGAATGGTTTATATGAAAAAACTTTTCTATTTCCGCATCAAATCTGTCCTTAAATGTCAATGACCGCCTTACATTGGAGTAAGTATACCTGCGACAATTGAAACTAGTTTCATATTCATTTCCAAAGAAAGTTGTACAAATAAAGGAAAACAAAAAGGAACTAATTCACGAAAGTGTGCCGCGGATATGGAAAAACCCACGTATTTTAGATTTCTTGAGAAATAGAAAAACAAGGTGATTTGATGTTAGCCCAAAATAATATGAGCACACGTTGTTCGTAGTAGTGTAAAATTCCCATGGATATGCAACAGGAATGTCCATCCATTTCCATTTTACCGGGGGCGGGGGGGGGGGGAGGGAAGGGAACAAAAGTGAAAAAAAAAATGCGATGTAAACGTGTTTTGGTGTTAATCAGCGTTAATCGAACAATCACTTCGTATTCTTCTTTTCACTGCAGCACTCACATGCTTTCATGTATTTTGACCAAACATGGCCCCATGCATCATTGACTACTATAAGACCGTGCTAGTTCATATGGTATTGCCCCCTTTATGACCATTTACCTATTCAAAGAGGTCAAGTGGTGTTTTGTTTTAACACGTGGAAGTTTTAATAAGTGTTATCCATATTATTAACACTTCTTTTTAGGGTGCATACGAGTTTCAGTCTGCTTATTCCATGGAATTGTTTAATAGTGCTTCCAACTGAACAAAACTGAGCTGCTTTTCCCGGGGGAGGGGGGGGGGGGGGGAACTGTCATTGCAAGATGTACACCATGCGCGTGTATGGACTTTCAAAATGAACCCAAAATGAGTAATTGTCTGTCGATCTCAGAATACCCTAAACAAGTATCCAAGTCTGAAAAGATACCCTAAACAAGTATTCAAGTCTGAAAAGATACCCCTTTTCCTTGATTTTGCCGATTTTGATACCCTTTTCGATGTACGCGCGTACATCGCCCGACCGTGAAAAACAACCCTTTTTACTCGTTTTTTTCACACGCGCATGGTGTACACCTTGTAATGACAGTGCCCCCCCCCCCGGGGGGGGGGGTCTGCTTGGTCATATGCTCTCTTGTGTCTTGTTAAAATAAGGCCCTGAAAATCGCACTTCAAATCCACCATCAAGTGCTCTATGAAGTGAAATTCTTTGAGTAACCGATTTTATCATAAACATTTCTATAGTGTTCAGAGTAAACCATAAGGTTTAGAGTTATTATCAATGTGATATTGGTTCATAGATATCTATAGATAGACACATAATTAATTTTATAACTTTTTGTACTTTTAGCTGTTTATTTATCCATTTGAACATTATTTTACAGCCCCCACATTAAAGGCATCATATAACAATGTTTGCAAAACAAACAAACAAAAAAACAAACAAACAAAAACTGAGTTACGTGATCCTTCATGCTACTCGTGTCTCTGGGGGTGTTTCATAAAGCTGTTCGTAAGTTACAAACAACTTTACGAACGACTGGTGATACTTTCTTGGGGGCTAATCAGTTTCTCATGCATTTACATGTAGCACAAGAAGGTATCACCAGTCGTGCGTAAAGTCGTTCGTAACTTACGAACAGCTTTATGAAACACCCCCCAGATAAGGTAAAAAATGAAGCTCTGAAGAAATTTCAAAACAATCTTGACGTGCTTTTAAAAAGTGAAAATCAGTCGGCAACCATTCTATACCCCATATATTTCTGTGTAACCTTTTTCCCTCCAGGACATAAATTCCTGTGCCCATATTTATCTCTACATATTTTGCTTACGACAACATAAGTTTTGTGTTCTATTGGGTGTTTGTCTGTCCGTTCAAACACTATCATGTAAATGAGATATCAAAGTTTAAACGTTTTATTTTTATTGGGGCTTCCACGATGATACAGAGTAAAGCTGTACAAGTTAATAACTTTGTTATAAATGTTAGTTTGATTTAGACAAATAAAACGAACTCCTCCTCATTCTTTGGCCACCCCTCCCCTCACCTCCTCTCCTCTCCCCCTTATCTTATCCCCTTCCCGTCCACCAAGACAGCCTGATTGTAATTGTTGATGACGTGGATGTGAGGTCACGGGTCACGTGTCTCTCTGTAGATTCCAAGAAATGAAATTCGATAGCGTCCTTAATTAAGTTGAGATTTAACGTGACAAAACTTGTTAGGTCCCGCCCCTTCCTTAACTGACGTCATGGGGAAACAACATTCAATCAAAGACGTAGTCTATATCCAGACCAAATTTATTATTGGCCATTTAGTATGTGAAATATGAATTTGTGAAAGTCTGTGTACATGTAGGTGTGGAAGTGTATTATTTTGAGTACATATTATGCGTATGCGTACGTGCTCCCAAGGCCGCGCGCATGACGACAATGGCAATGACAATGTTCTCTTATTTTCTTATGTCACCAAAAACAAAAGGTTTCGATGAAAGTCAACATTGAACAAAAAAGGCACATTAAAAGGAGAATTATTTTTCCAGAAAATGATACATTTTATTATCCTAAAGTTAAATTCAGTCATTTCATAGTGGTCTACGGGTCTGAAAGGATATTTCAAAAGATTTAAGAGCATGTTCTACTATGACACCATTTAAAGCTAAACTGAAAACTTAATTAATTGAACGATATTCAGATTGACATTTAATCTTGAGATTTACTATAATGTTTATAATCCCCCATGTAGTTCGTGTGTCGGTGTGCGGCATATGTTGTGATTGAATAAAGTCGGCGAAGAAATATACTCTGTATTTTGTAGAATTTGTATTCAATATTTGTAATTTGTGACTTTTTTTATCATATGTCCGGGGAATGTGGCTCACAGGTTTTCAAACTTTTTTGTAGTTTCACTATTTTCTTTAATAATTAATTTTGTGTACTTTTCATATTGTTTATTTCGCATGTATCTGTTATTTTATGATTGATTGAGAAGTAATAAACCGAGCTGAAACTGAAACAGTTTTAGAAATTCAACATTGAATGTTTGAGCAAGTTTCTGTATAGTCAATAGTCACTGAATACATTAAAGTGATAGGCTAACATTGTGGAGCTTCAAATTAAAAAATTGTCAAACTTTGATATCTGAGGTACATAGTAGTGTTCAAATGGACAAATAAACACCCTAGAATACAAAAGTTTGGAAAGTTACACTGCCAATGGCAAGTTATGCATGAATAAACAATTAAAACTCGGGGCGAGTTTTAATAGCCTAGGTGTACACACAGTAAGTCTATGGGAGGAAATGGGCAAGTGAATCCGGTCAACTTACGATTTTCACTTTTTTGAAGCACTAAATCATCATTTTGAAATACAATTTTTTCAAGGCTTCATTTTTAGGCCTCATCAAAGACACTGGTAGCATGGGGAATCATGTGGCTCAGATTTTTTTAACTGTGGTAAATGTTAGCCAATATCTTTAATGTCTGTCGAAACTCTCTTTAAAACCATCCAAAGTGTTTGAACACGCCATACTACAATATTTTATAATACAGGATTGACATATTTCTGTCCTTTCTTTTTCATTCTCTTTGTAATAAAACGGTCCTATCATAATCTGAACTCGGTAGCGGTGCGATGCGAATCCCCAAATTTGACAAAATTAATGACATACACTAATTTTCGTTATATAAAATCTTGGTATTTTTACAAAGCAAAATGAATGAAAATGAGTGAAGGAAAATGAATTGTCTTTTTTCGTGATTCGAAACCAGGAGCCCGTTTCATAAAGCTGCTCGTAAGTTACACATGACCTTTCGAATGACTTGAAATATGGCAAGCCAAATGTGATTCTCACACTATTGAAATCACATCTGCTAATGTTCAAATTTGCAAGCATAGATTGACATTCTTACTCGTAGCGACCATTTAACAAGTATTTTAACGTAAACTTTATGTTTGTGCAAAATCTAATCGACATTAATCACACTTTCTTAAAATGACATGAAAAAGACTTTGGCTTTTCATATTTGAGTCATTCGTAAAATCATGCGTATAACTTTACGAACAGCTTTACAGGCCCCAGGACTTCTGATTATCAAGACCCCATGCTGTACCGTTGACTATATATAGGTACATTGTGAAAAGTGTGTTGATTTAAAGGTAAATTACATGATTGGGGTAGTCCTCAACTTGGGCTGAAACTACTCTAGAATGAAGTAAACTATGCAAGGATTCTCCTGTGAAAATCTTGTAGTCAGACGTTGACTCATTCTAAAATAAACAATGTCAATATCACTCGTAGCACGGAAACCTGCTATGTGGCTCTCTATGGGGCTTATTTTTATCGTCCCCGGAAAAAATTAAGATACTCCTATGTTTATACTTGATTCTCCTCAAGTAAACAAATTACAGACAAATCCTCCCAGGTGGGAGATCCACTCCTGCTAGTGTATAGTTGGTATATATTTCAACTCATTTGGTTCTTGAGGCATTTTCAAGTGTTTCCAATCATGTCGTACCTTTAAACTTCCATTGTTTAGAAAGTGATGGCGAAGATGTGTATAGAAAATGCACCCTGTATTACGTCACGGACCTAATTCTCACTCCTTGAGGAGTGTGATTGAGGGACCATTCCTTTTGGAGCTGAATTTCGGCACTAACATTTTAAGAGAGTGGAAAAATTCAGACGTTTTAAAGCTATTAAGACATTATTCCTGTTTCTTTCCGGTCAAATACATGTGCGGTCACGACTCTGATTGTGTGCGCTTTGATACGAATGGAAGGGTTCATATTGAGCTGAATTTATTAGTCTGTTTAGTCTGCGGTTTGGTGTAAAATCGTAGCTTTGTGTGTGTTTGATTCGATAGAGACGATATAAATCATTTGATCGATATATCGGATGCTGGATGCTACTACATGCGACTTTGGTGAGAGAATTAATCTAAACAAAAACTGTCTAGAAATGAGACTATTGACAAGGTTGATATCTCACTCCTTCGTGCAGTTCTTCCAACAAGTTGCTGTGAATCTCTCGTGCAAGACGATGAAAAAAAAATCATGAAACGAAAATAATAAAATGTTGGCTTTCGTAGTAAAAAGAAAACCCCTTTATCGCCCTTGCCTAATTTATCTCCTCGAAGCAGTCAAAACTTGTTGGAGTCACGTGCCGATGCTTGAATTCACCAGGAATTATCTTATAGAACTAAAGTGCTCAGACGAAGATGGATGAGTTTTGCCGCCGCTGAATTTGGCCCGCTGGACAGAACAAGACTGGTCTCAAAGGTGGTCGGACACGCCGTAACCCTTACCCAGGAACAAGCCAGGCGAGCGGTGTCAAATTCGGGATAAGACATTGAGCGAAAAATCAACGAATGGTAACTAAGAGGATTTTTGATTCATTTATTTTTAAAGCGGTTATATTCCAAGCTCTAAATTCAAAACAGAGGTCCGACTTGTTCAACAAGTGCTTCAGATGTGCCTTGAGATGTTTTCAAATTTATCTTCTGGGGATCATAGGCTTAGCGTCAACATGTGTCCTGCAGGTGTTATTCATCCACTTTACTTTTATGGCTATTAATATTTCGATTCCACCTGAATTATAAATTTTGCTTGTCATAGGCATACTGGGATTTCGGCTCGCATATAGGAATTAAACTCTTCTGAGATGATTTAGTTTTATAAATATGTTTTATAATTCTTCTTCTCTTCTTCTTCTTCTTTCTTCTTCTTACTTCTTCTTCTTCTTCTTCTTACTTATACTTCTTCTGCTTCTTCTTCTTCTATGCTTCTTCTTCTTTATCTTATCTTCTTCTTGATATTATCATTTTGATAGAATTATAATCAATATTATTATTATTATTATTATTATTAAGTATATTATATTAGTTATTTTATTATTATTATTATATTATAGTTTATCATTATATTATTATTATTATCATCATCATGCATCATCATCAATTATTATTAAGTAGTAGGTTATATACTATTTATTTATCATTACTTTATTCCATTATTACACATTATACTATAATAATAATAATAATAATAATAATAACAATAATAGCCTAAATACTAATACTAAACTGATACTAATACTAAATATACTAAATAATAATAATGATAATTAATATAATAATAAGAATAATTAATTATAATTATAATAATATACAATAATAGGCAGCTAATACTAATACTCAATACTGATACATATAACTAATGATACTAATATAATTAATGATATAATATATAATAATAATAATTCAATATTATTATATTATTATTTTACTATATATTATTATTATTTATATTATATTATATTATATTATTATATATTATTATTATCTCATCATCATTATTATCTATATTATTATTATTATTATATTATTATAATATTCATCAATCATTCAAATTATTTCCATTCATTATTATTATTATTATTATTATTATTATTATTATCATCATCATCATTATTATTATCATTATTATTATTATTATGCCTCCGCAACGAAGTTGCCGGAGGCATCATGTTTTCGGGTTGTCCGTCCGTGCGTCCGTTACCGGTTCTCGTTACCGCGATAGCTTAAGAACCCCCGATCGAATTTTGTTGTGACTAGGATCAAGTATGAACTATGAGGCAACAATGAACTGACTAGATTTTGGAGCTGAAAGCTCAAAGGTCAAAGGTCACCGGGCCTAAAATATGTCTGATTTGGGCTCGTTACTGCGATAACTTGAGAACGGCTAGTCGGATTTTCTTGTAACTTGGGTGAAGTATATATTGTGAGGCACCAATGAACTGATTAGATTTTGGAGCTGAAAGGTTAAAGGTCAAAGGTCACCGGGCCTAAAATATATCTGATTTGGGCTCGTTACCATGATTACTTGAGAATGACTAGTCTGATTTTCATGTAACGTGGGTGAAGTATGTATTATGAGGCACCAATGAAGTGATTAGATTTTGGAGTTGAAAGGTCAAAGATCAAAGGTCACCGGGCCTTAAATAATTATGTCTGATTTGGGCTCATTACTGTGATAACTTGACTGGTCCGATTTTGATGTAACTTGTGAGAAGTATCTTATATAAGGCACCAATTTACTGATTCGATTTTGGAGTTGAAAGGTCAGAGGTCAAAGGTCACAAGGCCTCATGTCCGAATTGAGCTCATTGTCGCGATAATTTAAAGACTGTGTCATTGATTTGCACGTCAAAAAACATCCATATGAATCAAATCAGCTGAAATCATATCCAATGTGAAGATTAATATAAACACCTCTCATAGAGACTTGGGGTAAAATATTGAGTTTTGGTGAAAATCTGGACGGTTAAACTTCATCCTTTTTCAAATTGCTCAGGAGCAATTAAAAAAAATCCGCGACGTCAAACGTGCACGTGCGGTTCCAAAATGGTCCGATCAGCCGTTAGCCAAAGGTCGCGCAGGGGATAGCCGTTAACCAATCAGAGGGCTGCGCTGGTCTTGC
>JZLH01S0626697.1:42589-59744 GCA_001188425.1 Eucidaris tribuloides | reverse complement strand
AATGAGTTAACGTTTGACTACAAGATTTTCACAGGAGAATCCTTGCATAGTTTACTTGATTCTAGAGTAGTTTCAGCCCAAGTTGAGGACTACCCCATGTCTTTTACCTTTAATATTTCTGCTATGAAAACACGCCCATTTGTTGTACAATTATCATCAAGAAAATGTCTTGACAGTCATATTTGTTGTGCAGCCTTTTCTGTGGGTCGGATCGATTCTATCAGAGTCAACAATGATGAAATGAATTCCAGTTTCTCCTCCAGTGAATGAATTCAATTTCAAGGCAAATCCGTCTAGCCTCAATGTACATGATTGTACACCCTTGAGGGTAAAATTTCACATCATTTGGTCACCGAGGCATTTTTTTTTAAAATTCTACAATCACTACCATTTAAGAATGGTAGTTCGGATGCCTCCCATGAAGAGCTATCAACTCTTCAAAGATGCATGGCAATTACCACATTTGTGACATCTACTAAAGGTCGAAGTGGCTTATTGAGACGTTCAAGAATGCGGGGTGATTTTCCATTGATTGGTATAATTGTATCGAAAGTTACTGAACCTGAACCTTATACGCCACGTTAATCCACGTTTTATGCGATCATCGTCTAACGAGGTACTTCAGAAGTACTCGAGAGATCATTAAGAGTTGTTTAAGAAAACAAAACACGTAAACATTTACATTTGAAATAACGTTGTTAAGAACTCGAACTAATGTGTGTGGGAAACTATTCGTACGTATGTACAAAAATAATTGTGCAAGTCAAAAGCACCCTCTTAGGTAGTGAGAAAAACATTTTGTGACGTCATGCTTACATCACCATAAAGGGCATAGACTTAGCTTTCAAATGCAGTTTGTTCTGTTCAGTTTACTTGTTTTAATCCTGAGATATGTTCATTTAACAACGAAAAGGTAAAATCACAAATGTGCCACTTTTACTACAGTCAACATAGCATCAGGCCCTCTTCCCGTAAGAGTGACACAGTATTCCAGCGTATTATTGTTTACAAGATATCTCGAGATCAAAACAGGCAAATTGAACAGAACAAACAGCATTTGAAAGCTAATCCTTTGTCCTTGTTGATGACGTAAAATGGTTACAGCAGTATTTTCTAACTGTCAAAGAGGACGTTTTTCACTTGAACAATTTTTTGAGACGTGCTGCAGCATGTCTCAAAAAAATTCTGCAAGTAAAAAGCGCCCTCTTTGGCAGTTACAAAATACTCTGATGACATTATGTTTACATCACCATCAAGGGCAAAGTCTTAGCTTTCAAATACCATCTGTTCTGTTCAATTTGCTTGTTTTAATCTCGAGATATGTTGTCAACAACAAAAGGGTGGAATCACAATTGTGTCACTTTTGCTCGGGACGGTAGTAAAAGTGGCACAATCGCGATTTTACCCTTTCTTATATAAATTAACATATCTCAAGATTAAGACAAGCAAATTAAACAAAACTAACGATATTTGAAAGCTAAGACTATGCACTTTACGTTGACGTAAGCATCATGTCACAAGAGTATTTTCTAATTGCCAAAGAGGGCGGTTTTCACTTGCACAATTTTTTTTAGACACACTGTACGTACGTGTGTCGGGTAATCTTTCAGTAAAAATAAAAGAAACCCAGACCACGTACATGTACACTAAAAATTGTTGACCATCGCCTCTTATTGCTGTCGTCTTTAGGTTCCGATACTCGCTGTAATTTTTGAAATTGTTGCGATAGTTTATTGCTCATATTTTGGTTGCCATTGTTGCTTTTTGCCACTGTTTTGATTGTCGATATTGCCTGTATTCATGCACGGTCTCTTGGGGTTAAAATATTGTTGTACCAGTAAATCTGCTGTCGTATTTGCTGTTTTATGGTATTGTTGTTGTTGTTGCTGTTGTTTCGGTGTTGTGCTTGTTGCCCTTGAGTCTGCTGCTACTGCTGTCTTTGTTGCCGATCTAGTCATTTTCACAGTTTCCATTTGCTACAACTGCTGTAGCTGCATGTTGCTTCTGCTTCTGTAATCGATGTTTCTGTTGTTGTTGCAAGTGTTGTAGCTGCAGCCGTCACCATTCTTGTTGTAGTTGTTACTGATATAACTGATGTTGCTGTTGTTGTCATTGCTTCGCTCGATTTTATTTTTCAATAATGACATCAATAAAAGTGGTAACGTAAAATACCGGTAATAATAACATGAATAAGGGGTGCAGTATGGCTACAGCTATACTGTAAATGGACCCATTGAGCGCGCTTTACCCTCCCAGCGCGATAATCGCACAAATCACTACAACGTCGCCAAGTGTAAATAACAAAAGAAACACAATAGGTATTCAATCGTGACTGACAGACGCAGTCAAGATTTTCAGGGACAAACTTTCTCAAGAAGTCACAAATTGAGCAGTTTGACTAAGGAGTTACCAGTGCTACTTGGTGAGACACATAAAGCAGTTGATTGAGTCTTCCATTTACACCCGAGATAATCCCAAACGTCAGATGCTATTGAATTTCAGGTCAGCAGGCGTGACCGAATTGGTAAAGTGCCAGATCAAAGTCAACTCGTCGATAATTTCAGTATTTTGTTACCTTGAAACTGCCATGTTTTATTGATTTATCCTCCAATATTTTGTCGATTTCTGTAACGAAAAGGGCTACCAGTTTATTTGCAAAAAGCTTTCATTGAGTAGTTTTTCCCAATTAATTTGACAAATGCGTAAAAAAATAATAGGAAATCAACGTTTGATGCACTGAAAACTCAGAAATACCAAGCGTGGACCCAGTCATGGAAAAAAAATGCAACTTGTTTCCATAGCTAGACAGTCCTGGTGGTAGTGATTTTATTTATCTAATTATTCTTCATTATTATTATTTTTGCGAGAGAAAAAATATAGCATCTTTTCGAAATTATTACAAACAATATCTCCAACACTGTGAAGTCGAAATGAACTTCTATCGCAAATCAATTTGTAATAAACGATTAATTTATCGTACCAAACGCTTGCCTATGTAAATTAATGTCAACGACACATTTGAATTGTGTGTCCTACAACCACAACGTTTGTTCACTTTATAGGATGACGGAATATTTCACTCCCAGTAACAAAATCTTATCTTATATTTTCAAGATTTTACAAGCAATTTCGCCAACAGTGTAAAATCAACGGAGATAAACATCTTCGTTCTATTATCACAAACAAATTACACACCGCTCAATTTGCAATTAACGACTAATCTATCGCACAAGACGCCGTACGTAAATTTAGTTAATGATATTAACAACACATTTGGACGTGTGTCATACAACCATAAAATTCGGTCACTTTGGGGTGGCGGGGAATTTCGTTTCTAAACATTATCCAGTGTACTATGACCATTAAATCGGTTTGGTTTATTGTACCATGGACCTACTAACACAGGTCCATGATTGTACTTTTGACAGGTATAAGGTTTCCCCACATATTTGTCGAGTGACTCAGAGGGGTTTTCACAATTTAAGATAGACAGTGTGTAAACGCTGGATTTGTAAACATGTCGGAGTATTTTTGTGAACACTGGAATTTATAGCTTGGCAATCTGGCTTCGTTGTTTGTTCTGTTCGTCGATTTAATATCATTAATTGATTTGATTTTTCTTGTGGCAGTTATTAGAGAAGCTCCGTTATGTGATACGGTCACGTCGTTGATTAGGAACAATATACAGAGACCTCTAACCTAATTGCAACGATGCTTATTGAGTACTGTGTGGGCGAGATTATGCGTTTAATAGACTTGGCATTTTTTCTGTATTATTATCAGCCGCGACCTATAATACTACCTCCAATAAGTACAACAAATATGAGAAAGAATGAAGTTATTTGACTTATATAATTTTCGTAATTATATATTCCAAATAAGGGTAGGCCTAAACCTTGAAAACCGAAATTATGTGTTCTGTTGTCATCCAAATACATTTCGAAATGAGGATAAAAAACATGTTGATTTCAAATGTGATTGTTACACGTTGTAATGATTAGAAATGCGTGTCTAATTATTATCGTGAAAAGGTGGAATAACGTTACAACATTTTGAAGTCTCCTGGTTTCAATAATTGAAAAAAAATGGTAAAGACCTGATTCATGTTGGAATACTAGTCCGGTAGCCAAATCCAGATTTTGAGCTGGACCTTGTTTTAGGGTCTATAGTTTTTTTCTTTGCATATTATGATTCCTGAGACCATCAAGATGAACAATCTTAAAACTGACACTCTGTCAGCCTTGAGCAATTTGAGATATTCGGAAAAAACAAAATGGCCGCCAAAATGTCCGATTTTTGTATAGAAAAGTATAAAAGCGAATTTTTGTTTTAGTAAAGGACTACCAGTTGTGCATATTTTTAGCAGTATATCACCCGAAACAAGACTGGAAGCATTAATTTATTATAGATGACATGTTAATTTGCATATTTCTGAGAAATCACTATTTTACTCTCAGATCCAGACCCTGTGACTTTACCTTCCTCCAAATAGACGCACAGCAGCTAGTTGAGCACCCCATGACCTGCGATGTCTGGCACATGTGGTCTCAACACACTAATCTTACTTATAATTATGATTCCTACAACCACCAATTTGAATAATTTTAAAACTGTCATGTTAGAAGTGGCATATTTCAAGTAAATCACTATGTTAGTCTCAGTTCCAGACCCTGCGATTTTCCTTCCTCCAAATAGACGCATTGCGGCCGAGTAGCACCTGGGGCCT
Source organism: Eucidaris tribuloides (assembly GCA_001188425.1). NCBI lineage: Eukaryota > Metazoa > Echinodermata > Echinoidea > Cidaroida > Cidaridae > Eucidaris > Eucidaris tribuloides. The sequence goes on along the minus strand of JZLH01S0626697.1, from coordinate 55,018 downwards.
GTGATGTTGGGTCCATATACCCACAACCAACACACTACTCTTAGTTCAAGGTGGTTGGCTGATATCAGTAATTCCTTTAGAATAGGATGGGCTCACTCTGTCAGCCTTGATCAATTTGAGATATGCGGAAAAAACAAAATGGCCGCCAAAATGCTGAATTTTTGTAACGGTATAGAAATACAAAATGGATTTTTGTTTTAGTAATTGATTACTAGTTGTGCATATTTTTAGAATACCATTACTTGAGACAAGTCTGTTCGTGTTGTATCATAACAGATCACATGTTAATTTGCATATTTACAATTAATCACAATGTTAGTTTCACTTCTAGACCCTGTGACTTTATCTTAGTCCAAATAGATCAACAGCGGCTGGGTGAGCACCCCAAGGCCTGCGATGTCAGGCAGATGTAGCCTAAACACACTAGTCTTATTTATAAGTATGATTCTTACAGCCATAAATTTAAACAATCTTAAAACTGTCACAGTCTTATTTCAAATTTGAACAATCTTAAAACTGTCAGCCTTGAGCAATATAAAGTATGCACAAAAACAAAATGGCCACCATAAAATATGTTATTTTTTATGATGATGACTCGTAATGAATGGTAGGGTTTCATATAATAGGGATTATGTTCTTTAGTAAAAGAATCCTAAATGTGTATTTTTCTCCAAGTCCATTATCTTAGACAAGTCTGATAGTGTTTTATTATCTAAAATGACTATGCAAATGCTAATTTGCATATTATAAGATGGTACTTAATCAGCAATGATTAATTTGAAATGTGTAGCAAGAACTAAATGGCGCCAAACTTATTTCTTTTAACATGGATGGAGGTCCATATTTTTGCACACAAAAAACTTGATTTATTATTATTTTTATTATTATCATCATCATCATCATCATCATCATCATCATCATCATCATTATTATTATTATTATTATTGGGTCAGGGCCCATAGAAATGTGAGCCCAAACATGTTGCCCCCAAAGACATAAAATCGATTGGTGTATTGCACAGTTGACATAATAGGATAATTACATTCAAATTGACTAAATACCAAAGTATAATGATGTAGTACCAGCAGCAGGTAGGTAAAAATGTAATTCATAGTATACCTAATAGAAGTAAAAGAAATCACGGAGAAGGGTTTTTGTTTTGTAAGAAATAAAAAAAAGATTGTAGATTTAAAATAAGATACAAGTGTACAATTTGAATATATGTGACAAAACAACTTTCCATATGGAGCAAAACATTTTGGTGTATTATAATAAGCGATAATAATGCAATAATTTGACAATAATACTTAATAGAAATAATAACACTTAATAGAAATAATAATACTTAATAGAAATAATAATACTTAATAGAAATAATAATACTTAATATATGATCCATGATTCCCCTCCTGAAATCAAAGATCCGAATTAGGATCCTGAGAGCTCAGGACCATCTCTGTACAGAGTGACTGATCAGCAAATGGGTAGATTTTATCTTTAACATCCAGCTCCCTCATGAACGAAATGGTTTCCTCCATGCAGTGCATATCAACGACAGGGTCAAGTGACCCTTTCTCGAACAGAACTTTTGTATCTAATACACCATAACTTTACACCAAAGCTTTAACAGCTGCTACCAGATGGACACATGAATAAGCTAGGTATCATCCATCACCACATGGAGCATAAAGAACCAGTAGAATTTATAGTTGAAATAAATTTGCTTACATAACAAGCAACACTTTATGTCTAATTTACTATCCTGCCTACAAAAAGAGGGGGAAAATGCATATTTTAAATGAAAAAATGCAAATTAAAGGTTTTGTCATTTGGCCGCCATCTTGATTTATGCAAATTAGTATGTCAGTTGTTATCTGGTGTTATTACGACAATTTTTTTTTTTAAGGTTAACAGACTTTGGGATATGGAAACATAGATATAGACCTTTACCCTAAATAAAATCTTCACTTGTCTTTCGTGTGTAAAAATCAGTTTGTTTGGAAGCCATTTTGTATTGGTACATAGTAGACAATGATGATATTTTACTAGTCTGGCTTACAGACCTTTTTTGAGCACATCGTATTCTAAGGAAATTACTGTTATCAGTGAACTGCCTTGAATTTAGACAAGTGTGTTGATGATATAAGGGCCCGACATATCGCAGGCCCTGGGTGCTCACCCGGCCGCAATGTATCTGTTTGGAGGAAGGAAAAGTTGCAGGGCCTGAAAGTGAAACTAACGTGAATTGTAAATATGCAAATTTACATGTGATCTGTTATGATACAACACTAACAGACTTGTTTCAAGTAATGGACATTTAAAAATATACACAACTAGCAGTCCATTACTAAAACAATTTTTTTCACAAAAATTAGGCATTTTGGCAGCCATTTTGTTTTTCTTCATATCTCAAATTGCTCACTTAGGCTGACCGAGTGAACCCATCCTATCCAAAGCAATTACTTTTATCAGCCAATTGCCTTGAATTAGGACTAGTGTGTTGGTTGAGGGTACATGGTCCCGACATCACAGGCCCTGGGTGCTCACCCAGCCGCAGTGCGTCTATTTGTAGGAAGGAAAAAAATCACAGGGTCTGGAAATGAGACTAACATGGCAATTTATTGGAAATATGCAAATTAACATGTCATCTATGATAAAACAATGCCTCCACTCTTGTCTAGGGTGATGTACTGTTAAAAATATACACAACTGGTAGTCCTTACTAAAACAAAAATTCGCTTTTATATTTTTGTATTTAAAAAAATGGGCATTTTGGCGGCCATTTTGTATTTTTTGAATATCTCAAATTGCTCAAGGCTGACAGAGTGTCAGTTTTAAGATTGTTCATCTTGATGGTCTCAGGAATCATAATCTGCAAAGAAAAAAACTATAGACCCCAAAACAAGGTTAACCCCCTTGGCTGCTGGACTATACCCTATATTGACACTAAGACTGCTCTCTGATTTGCACTAAGGCCAATTTGGTCCCTCGCTGCTATGACACAGGGCCTATGGAAGCAGTAGTCTACAGCACAGATTGTTCAGACCCTGATTTGTGCATCACCACAAGACGCGTCGATCCCGGGGGAGGTGGGGGGGGGGCAGGAGCAGTCGCCCAATATAAATATTGGGGCAAAAATATCGTTTTGCCCACCCCACCCCCAAGTAAGTTTGACAACTTCAAAAATTCAGAAAACGTAATTCAAGAATATACTTAAAAAGCAGTGCAAAGCACTACAAAACCATTTAATTCAGCTACTAAACAAACTCTTCCACTCCGTCTACGGACGACCGATGATGATGATGATGATGATGATGATGATGATGATGATGATGATGATGATGACTAAACAAACACAATTTTCAATTTTGCAGTGCGCTTCGCAAGAAAATAAAATATATTGCACCGATAATTTTTTTACATTGTTTCCTCACTTTTGCGCAACCGCCATTCGAAAAATGGAACTACGCCCCTGATCACAACATAAAGTTTGTAAATGCAAATGTCAGTCTAGATTCGCGTTGATCCCCTCTCCGTGTCCGAGAAAACGCGCAGCGATGAGGGACAAAATAGCGTGGGATTGTAACGCCAATCGTGGAAAGTGTTGGTATTTTCACTCGTAGTCATACAATCTGGCTTCACGTCGAGACTTCTTTGCAATCAGGGATAATGTTATATCGGTACTCATCCTATTAACGATCTCAACAGCTCATTAAATTGGCAATTTATTGGAAAGGACTGTATGAAAATAATAGCTGGAACTGACGCTAGCTGCCCTGGACAGAGGCCACGGGGATCAGCACGGATGGGAGGAATTTGTAAATCGAGAGCCGTTTTCTCTCTAATACGCCATCACTAACAATTTCCCTATACTTGCAGAACTATAAGTTCAGTCAGTGCGAGAGATTAACGATGTCATTAAAAAGTCCTTGGTAAGAATGTTAAGACCCAAAGTGCAAAACGTGTTATCATGAACTAAGAAAGTAATAAACAAGAGCATATGACTTAAAAAGCCAATAGAAAAAATAAGAAAAACAAACAAAAACTTGGTAGAAAACCAGGTTCCAACGGCACCAAAATTATCGTTTTGAACTATTTTTTTTTCTTCAGTTCTTCAGTTGTACACATTATCACAGACACTAACGAATGATCAGGATTAGTACATCCGAGTCTTTTTGAAACAGGGAGCATTATTTAAACCCATTCTTTTAAGCTTCATAGTTTCCTCACCAGAAAACAAAATCATCCAAAGTGTCTCGTAAAACGTGTATTTTTGTTTGAAAATAAGATGGATAGTTTCATTTCATTATGTAACCCGCGTGAAGAGATTTTCTCCTGAAGAGGATCACATAGATTAACGTGAAATAATAATAATAATAATATTTTTTTCTAATCTTACATGAATCACATAATTTATAATTTTTTATAATCTGTTATGTCAAGTATTTATAATTGTATTTTCATGTGCTGTAAATTGTGAATATGTATTTTATTGTGAAGCAGGTCTCTCGGGAGAGCAGGACCACGTGGTCTTGAAGAGACTATCTGTTGAAATAAAACGAATAGATCAAACCTATACAATTTGTTTTCTTAGAATTTTACATCCATATGTGTTGGCAAGTTTTTCTTCATGATTTTTTTTAGGAGTGGGATGTGGCCTATTGGTGATTGACTTGCATTCAGTGCATGCGCAGAAGATGGAAACTATGAACTGAGGGTCTTGAACCGTTCCAATCGTTGGAAATTCTCTTTAAAATATGCTCGTTTCTTTGTGGGGAGTTTTTTTTTGCTTTTAAATGTCCTGTTTTTTCCGAGGGAGTTTTTTTTCTTTCGGTCATAATTACAACTTGAGGACAATCCTGGTTGGCAAGAACCACACTGCCCTGGACAGACCAAAGTGGAATTCCGGTCAAAACATTCCAAATTCCGGCCGTTTATATGCTGACCAGGACCTAGATTAGGTTGCCAATAAGAAACTAGGATTGTGGAAGTGGTTTATTGGCCAACAGAATCCTGGTCACACTAAAAAAAATACCCACTCCTTTACAAGTGGCATGCACATCCCGCTTTTGAGTAGTTTTGTCTCTGTTTTACTTTTTTTGGTTAAAGAGAAGACAAGCTGATCAAACTCTTAAAGACACCATTGAACAATATTCTAAGTTTTAAAAATCTGAACTGTATGTAATCCTTTATGTTATCAGTATCTCTGATATGAACCCCTGCAAATGAACCCCTGCAAATTTTAAACCCACCATTTAGTGCTTTGAAAAGGTGAAACATATTTTACGAGTGAACAGTTTTACCATAACTTTTTTCCCTATACAGTAGAACAGAAATGCATGTAAATCTGATGTATACAATAATAAAAACAGGGCGTATTCGTTTATCTCTTTTTTGTGTAGTTATACTTGTATCATATTTGGTGTTGTAGCGCGGAGCAACCATTATATTGATTTGTATAATTACCTGGCATTGTCTTCTTCGTTTTTGAGTGTTTGTTAAAGAGAATACACAGTACTGGTTGAGTACTTGCAAAACAACATCATTTTAATATCAGCTGCTTTCAAACCTTCTGTGAACATATGGTATTCTGAAAATGTCACTTTAGTACAGTACAGGAGAGAGTAGTTGAAAACAACAGAACACTTCGTATTTGACAAATCTGCTATACACAAATCATCACTGCTGACAAAGTACTGACACAGTAATCAGTATGTGGGACTATGTCAATTGTTGACATACACACTTTATCATTGGACTGGGAACTTCCAGTGGAAACTTCACCTGTTCAAACTGCCAATCCCTCAACTTTGTATTACATATAAAGGGAATTAGTCCCACATTATAATGCAAATACTCTCACCTGGAAACCAATGAAATGTGAAATTTTGATGAAACATTTTCATCATCAACCAGTGCTGTATTATTCTCTTAAAATACATATCTTACGATCAGTTGTGTCAGTTTGTGTCCCTTTTCTGCAGTTGTAATTACATCAGATCTGGTATTGAAATGATAAACGAACCATGGTTGATAGTTGAGATCAACAACTTACCAGGTGCTTTGAAAGCCACTGATCCGTCTCACGTTGGCCTATAAAATACATTACCAAATTGGTATAATTTCGGGGTTGCATTTTGTTTTGCTTTCGGAAGGTTCCAAATCCAGATCCGTTTCAATTGGTTTTACAAATTTATGCGGTCGCCACACAACACTGAAGTTGACGAAAGTACACAACCTCATAAAAATCGCCCACGTCCCCACCTTATATGAATTTGTAATTTAGAATGGAGAGAATAATTATGTAACATCATATAGTTGTAAATGTAAGTACGTTTTTCATTTATAACATTTTGAAGTATACTGTTTTGTAAATTTTCATCACTGTGTCTGTGTGGGATTCATCGAATTTGTATTTCCTTTTTTCCGTGGAAAATATTAAACTCTAAGAAAATGAACATTATGTAAACCATTATAAGACGGGGGATGTTCGTTATCCGTAAGGTTCTTATTTCGAAGGCTCGAACGTACCTTCGGATGTAATGAACCTTATTCGTTTCGGACTAACGAATATCGAGGTATAGGCCAAGTTTAGTGTTCGGAATTACGAACCTTCGGAATAACACAACCTTCGGAATAACGAACTTCGGACATATACGAACTGTAACCTATAAAGACAGCCGCTTAATAACATGTATAGAAAACAGTACGTCGTTCCCTCAGTTTCAACGTAGCGCATCTGAGTGCAGATCCACCATTCGGAAAGTTGCACCGAGTCATACATGTAGTTCGGCAGTATAAATATAATTGTTACCACATATTTCTGAAACATATATATTGATATCCTCATTTGTGCCGACTATACACAGTCATGTCTTGTCTATAAATATACGCCTATATGTATTCATTGAATTTTAAAAATATTGACTGAAAACTAAAAAATAAAACATAAAAATATTTTTGAAAATACCAGTTTAGAAATTATTCGATAATAAGTTTTTTTTGACCGGCTGTAAGTTCATGACACGCATTGATAACTTTGATAAAAATACCCTCATTCTGATACATATTGTACAATGTCATGATAAAGAGAGATACTGTGGATGTATTTACTCCAAATTCCAATTTTCTCTGTGTCGGTATGACAAAGGATAACTACATGCATGTAACGGTGTTTCGTTCATGCACTAGTAGTCGTTCACAATAAAAACATGAAAAAAGGGTTATTTAATTGAAGATGGTTGTTGATATACATAATTATTTATTTTCAGAATACCTGTTTGTTGTCGCGCTGTGATGGAACGGGATTTCGTGAATCTACCCCCCCCCCCACCCTAGACTGAGGGTACACTGGGTACACGTGCACCCCCGGCAGTTTAGTTCCGCCCCTGGCAAAAAGAAATTTGGACCCCCTTTTCTGCGGTACAGTGTATCTGTTCTAATTTTCTAAACTTAAAGGCAAGGTTCACCCTGACGTCAAGTTGGTTTTAATCGAAGCAGAACAATGACAGAAACATATTAATGAAAGTTTGGCGAAAATCCACCAAAGAATAACAGACTTATGGAAGTTTCAACTTTTAAATTTCTGACGTCACATGCGAGCAGCTCCCTATACGTCATGTGATATAAATTCCATAAAAAATCCGTTTTCTCAGAAATTTGAAAATGATTTTACCTGTGCATTTAATATATTATTAGAAACATTATTTCATGCATGCTTCTATGAAAAAAAAAAACTATTCAGTTATCATGAACCGTTAAAAAATGACAAATTATGGAATTTATATTACATGTCATATTGGGAGCTGCTCGCATGTGACATCACAAAATGACAACTTTGAAACTCTATAACTCTATTATTCTTTGGTCGATTTTCGCCAAACTTTCATTAATATGTTCCACCTCTCCAGGATGTGCACCTCCCCATGCCCATGTCAACCTACACCCATACCCATCCCCGATCAAGAAAGATCTTGTGTGTGTAGTATTTGTAATACAAAATTGAGCTTGGTCAAAATTGGTTGTTTTCAAAGTTTAATAATGTTTGGTGTACACACTGAAGGTATGCATGATTGTTGTATTAATGTCTTTGATTTATGTTTAAAATATCATATTTATGCTTGCAATTTTCCGGAGAAAGAAACCAATTTTGAGGCATTTATTTATTTTATTCATCAAATTCAAACAAAGTTAGAATATAGCAAAAACAAAGAGAACAAGCTAAATATTCATGTCAAGAATTGGTCATTTCATTTTGATTGCAACAGTCTGACCAAAAATGGCTACAATCAAGACGGCAATTTCTAATACGAGAAGTATTTGGTGACCATTTAGCAATATATGCTTTGAATCTCAGAAGATGTACTGTTACGTATAATAACAAATAATATCATTTAACAAATTGATGTAATACTTTGCAGAAGCCAAAATCATTCCGAGTCTTAAAAACTTAAGTTTGTTTTGATGTAATTTTTCGATGGCTCAATGGAATGCAAAGTTTGGTAAATGATGACAACGAATTGTTTCCCATTGTGTTTTTTTAACATACCATAAATCATCTGTTGATGTCCTGAAAAAAACGCGTGCCCCGACGCGCTTCCAATTTTGAATAAAAATAAAACACACACAAAAATATGTCGATGGCGACATTTTGGGGGAATTTTGTCACATGAATATAATGTACTTGCTGACTATCTAAACTCTCACAACATATTTTACAATTGTTGAAAGGTTTGATTTGTTGTCTGATGTTTGGCGTTACCTGTACCACACTTTCTGAGTGAGAGTTCAATAAAATGTGTCTGATCAACCAAAGCAATTCTCTGAGTTTATTTTTTTGAGCAGGAAACATTGTTATACAATGTCTTTAAAAACTTAAGTTTGTTTTGATGTAATTTTTCGATGCTTCAATGCAATGCAGTTTGGTAAATGATGACACACGAAATTATTTCCCATTGTGTGTGTCTTTTTAAAAAAAATATATACTTTAATATACTTATACAGCGTATATCTAAATTAGTCTAAGTTTCTCGTAAAATAAATGCGTTTATTAATTTACTGTAGTATAAGTTAGTATAAGTTTGTAATAATATTGAATTCCTACATAAGTATATTCTGTAATGTTAAAACTAAATTGTTTATTATATATGATGAGTTTATTACTGTTATTATTATTACTACTACTACTACTACTACTACTACTACTACTACTACTACTACTACTTAAACTTAATAAATCATCTGTTGATTTCCTGAAAACGCGTGCTTTGAAGCACTTCTGATTTTGAATAAAAATATAACACTCACAAAAATATGTCGGTGGCGACATTTTGGGAGAATTCTGTCACATGAATATAATAATTTTTCGAAAGGTTTGATGTTGGTTCTTGATGTCTGGCGTTATACCTGTACTACACTTTCTGAGAGTTCAATGAAAATTATGTTTGATCGACCAAAGCAATTCCTTGGCTTCAATTTGACCACTGAATTTGCATTTGATTCGTCATACGCTTGTGTGAAAAGTAGGGATTTACTTTTGAAGTCGTGGCAGTGTCAGCTACCAAACGTTCGCTGGAAATTCGTCACAGAATGTGATCGAGCTTCCACATTACGTGTATGCATCAGCACAATGGCAGTGACGTCACGTTCACCGTATATAGCCATGCAGCGAACACCGGTGACGTCATTTGTGACAGTGGCAGGCATTCGTATCACATCCTCTGTTCGCAATGACCGGTCCAGGATTATATTTTTAGCTGATCCTCCCTAATGTTAGGTCATACCAATCCGGATGGCCCATATACGTCCTGTATGCACTTGGCGGTCATTAGTTCGCTATTGATGGCCCTGTGGATAATCCCCAAATTGAATAAAGCGCTATTGGGGATCTTCTTTACCACTGTTTACAATGTCTAGCAGTTCAATTGACCTTAATGACAGGCTTAATTATCCTCTCTGTCATAATTGACGTCATAAAACGACCCCTACCCTTTTCTTTATCAACTGTTCTATTTGAATTATTCTTGCTTTTCGACGATTTGCGTGATAATTTGCCGTGGCAAAAGTAACACGGATTAAAAACTAGACTCAGATATTTCAGCCAATTTCTAAAGTTCTTGAAATTGCAGGTTCGACGAAAACGCAACAATACTCAATAATCACTGCACTGCAAGAACCGAGTTGTTAAGAATAACACATTGCATGATACGCTACCACACATGGTGTTTAAATGCCAACACTCTTGGGGTTGTTTTGAACACCAAATGATTTACTTTAACCCCTTGGGGACGACGGGCTTGTACAGAAGCCCATTGCATTGTACACTCAGAGACGACGGGCTTCTACAGAAGCCCAAAATCTTTGACCAAATTTTTGGTCAAACATTGGATTAACGGAAAAATTTTATTGTTTAATGCGTTTGTCCCAAACATTGCACATTTCTGAGCAGTATAAATCAAGAAAATAAATATTCTGTGCGGAATTTTATAAGAAAACATTGGTTTATATTCCCTTCATGGTCAATCACGCAAAAATCGCGTCGTCTCTCAATGAACAACAGTGCTGTATAGCATCGAGCCCAAGGGGTTAAACACCCCAAAAATATCACTTTTGACACCAAGCGTGTAGTAAATTTAACGTTTGTGGTATCTACATTCACCAACACGCTTGATGTTAAATTTAACACCTAGTTTCCATAGTGCGTAGTTAGTATCTAGACCTATGGGTGTCGACCTAATTGTCCCATAGGGAAGTGTATTAATTCCATCTACTTCGACTCTGTTTTTTTTTGGACAACTTTTACGTTACTCTAGACCTTATGTCAATATATCATTCACCAATAATCAGATAATAATTTGTATCTTAATTTCAATTTACACCTGCTAGACAACGCACGACGGCGCTATCCACCTTTGAAGTGATAGGCTAACATTGTGGAGCTCCAATTTAAAAAAAATTGTCAAATTTTGATATCTGAACTACACAGTAGTGTTCATATGGACAAAATTAATAAACACCCTAGAATAAAAAAGTTTGGAAAGTTACACTGCCAATGGCAAGTTATGCATGAATAAACAATTAAAACTCGGGGCGAGTTTAAATAGCGTAGGTGTACACACAGTAAGTCTATGGGAGAAAATGGGCAGGTGAATCCGATCAACATACGATTTTCACTTTTTTAAAGCACTAAATAATCATTTTGAAATACAATTTTTCAGGGCGTCATTTTTATACCTTATCAAAGACACTGGTAGCATGGGGAATCATGTAGCTCATTTTTTTAACTGTGGGAAATGTTAGCCAACTTAGCCAATACCTTTAAAGTGGAATAGTCATTGCAATCTTTGCCCTATCAAAGCAGCACAGAAGCCCTGCTGCATGAAACTAATATCTAAATTCATCCCCCGAATACCAAACACCACCCAAAATGCAACACAACACCGTCAACATCACCAAACAATCAGGGATGTTCAAGACAGTTTGCAACCTGCATGCACGTCACTCGGTCCTTTTTACACCGAGCTTCAACAGATTTGTTATTTCTTCCTGTCGACATTATATTCTTTTGTTGGATCAGTTTTCAAAGCCGGAAGGATTACTAATCTCACCGAAGATTTTGCGAACCCGTGTCAAACAGCCCCACCTCAATTGACGGTGAACTGTGCTATAGTAACGTCCACAAGTGTCGCAAATTATCAGGTTACCGAATTGTACTTTAATAAAAATGTAAAGCTTAAAGTCATCTGTATATAACTGTTTCCAATGTTTAAAAAATCTGAGCCTCCATGATTTCTCACGCTAAACCCGGTGTCTCTAATAAGGTCTAAAAATGAAGTCCTGAAAATATTGCATAGTTAAAAAAAAAAAAAATAATAAAAAAATAAATTAAAAATAAATAATATAAAAAATAAAAAAATAAAAAATAATAAAAAAAAAAAAAAAATAATATAAAAAAATCTAATAAAAAATGAAAATATAAAAAAAAAAAAATAAAAAAAAAAAAACTATAATAAAAAAAAAATAAAATTTAAAAAAAAATAATAACTAAAAAAAAAAAAAATAGTAAAAAACAAAAATAAAATAAAAATATAAAAAAAAAAAAAAAAAAAATAAAAATTAATATCAAAAAAAAAAAAAAATAATATGAAAAAAAAAAAATATAATAAAAAAAAATAAAAAAAAAAAAATAAAAAATAATTAAATAAAAAAAAGCAAAAAAAAAAAAAAAATAATAAAAAAAATAAAAAAAAAAACAAATAAGAAATAAAGAAAAATAAAACTCAAAAAAAAATATATAAAAAAAAATAATAAATTAGAAAAAATAAAAATAATATAATAAGATAATAAAAAAAAAAGAAATAAAAATATAAAATAAAAAAAATACAAAAAAAATAAAAATAAAGAAATAAAAAAAAAAACTAAAATAAAAAA
>JZLH01S0626697.1:12320-30267 GCA_001188425.1 Eucidaris tribuloides | reverse complement strand
GTGGATACTGATGTTGTGGTACTGCTGTAGCTGCTTTCATCAACATAAGTCATGATGAGCATTGGATAGCCCTTGGTACTGGATCCAGTTTTCGGTACTACTCTCTCCATCTTTCATGACCTCACAGGGTGCTACAGGGGGCTCCAGCAGTGACATTGAGTTGACTCGTCACTGGCACCACTTTGCATACGCAAAAGTTCTTCAAAAGCATCTGCCACCTTTGGAAATACTTTCCATATCTCCCAGCCAGCCTGCTTCCCTCTACCAGCGATCATGGAGGGAAGAATACTGCTTTGGAGATATGTAAAGTATTCCCAGAGGTGACATATGCCTTCGAAGAACTCTTACCTATGCCAAATGATGTCAGTGAAGAGTCAATGTCACTGCTGTTGTGCTGATGTATGACCGTACCAGTAACATCATGGAAGTGCATGATGCCAGGAATTAGCAGCTCTTCACACAAAAGTCTACGGCTTTATGGAACATTCCCCCAACACAGGCTGCACTCCGGCAGCACATCCAGCGTGCATGTCTGCAGGCCAATGCTGGAACCAGACTCTGGTCCTGAATCCTGACCAACCTAGCACATCTGACTGCATGGGGCTGGACCAAGGAAACCTATTGGTGGCAGCTTTTTTTATGACAATCCTGCTGGAAGCATCAAAATCGAACTGATCCACTACAGCTGCAGGAAGAAGTGTACTGGCTGCTGCAAGTGCATTGCACTATGTGCATGTTCGGGAGATTGTTAGATGCAATCAGATACCTGTACATTTACGGGCTGGGTGTGTCTTTTGCAAGCCTACACTTCAACATTCAGCAAATACACGGGTGTATGGAAGAACATCCTATTTAAGAACCTTCAGCAAAGTGATGGAGCAAGAAATGCAGTTTTAGTGGAATTAGAGCAAATGTTTGACTTCGATTTGATTTTTTGTCTAGTGACAAAGATTCTCCTAGTCAGTGCTAGACTATTTTAGAGCGTGGATGCATGTCTCTTATTAACTCCTTGGTACACGTACAATGTAGATGACCTTGCATTCCTTTTCAGCACCTGACACATGCCAGCACAACCATCTGATATTACTTAAGTACTGTGTAATCAGCCTGATATACATGTACCAAGTGAGATTTGGAACAGTGTGCCTAGTAGGTACACTACACAATTATTGTTTATTGCATATTTTTCAAAATTCGTGTAATTTCTGATCTTCAGATTTCACAGGCAAATGCTTTATAAATAGGGAATTAATTTTTTTCTGTTGTGGGAGGGTTGCAAATGAGACTCCCTACCTTCAAGCGTTAATATGAACAATACTAGTATACTATAGTAGTTGTATATACTGTCTTGAGGTCACGGACCTCCCTGTACTCTACACATACAGACTTTGTTCAGGGCAAATATGATAATATTGCACAGATTATCTTACAACATGATTTCGTGCAAATGATATTTGAGGTCACTGACATCAGGTGAAGCCCTATTTTTTCTGAAGTATTTAACCTCGCACAGACACCTGTAACATTGCATCAACGGTCTGTGGAATATGTTTTGACACTTTAATTATAACAAATGCATGATTTTTACAATATTAGCAGTTTATCATGAAACCAATCAATCTCAAAATCAATATTTTGATGTTTTAATGCCATTGGCCTATCACTGTCATAGTTCGATACCTAAGTATATTAACCAATGCTCTGTGGAAACAGTAGACAATTATTTTGTAGCATAAATGCATGGTCATATATGATAAATAGTTGACCATGAACTATCCATCTCATATCAATACTATAACATTTTGAGGTCATTGACCTTTCACGGTCATCAGAGGTCAAAGGCAGAAGCCAGTTCACAATTATCAATGCTCAGAGGAATATAAAGATTATTCCATTGTTGACACAAATGCATGCTTAAAGCATGTACATCATAATCAATTCAATAATTAACCAAATGACGCAAAATATCAATATTCTGATATTCTGAGATCATTGACCTTTTAAGACTATCAGAGGTCAACGGTAGAATCCTATTATTAATCAATAACGTTCAGCGGAATATGAAAACAATTTCATTGTAGCACATATGCTTGCCTAATGCATGTACATCATAATCACGTTTATCATTAACCAATGATGCCAAATATCAATATTCTGATATTTTGAGGTCATTGACCTTTTACACTCCTCAGAGGTCAAAGGAAAACCCTTTTGATAATCAATATTGATCTGTGAAATATGAAGACAATTCCACTGTGACACAAATAAGTGTTTTAGCGCATCATAACCATATTTATCATTAACCAATGACGCCAAATCAATATTTTGACATTTTGAGGTCATTGACCTTTCACAATCATCAAAGGTCAAAGGTGAAAGCCTCTTAATAATTACCAAAGCTCTCTGGAATGCCAGGGCAACTCCATTGTAACAAAAATGCATGTTAAGTACATCACAACCACATTTATTGTTACCAAAATGACGCCAAACCTCAAAATTTGCTTAACTTAAGGTCATTGACCTCTAGAGGTCATCAGAGGTCAAATCTGACTTACCTCCCGATCTTAAATAAAAGCTTATGGCATGTACTAACACTGTGAAAGTTATGCTTTAGTCAATTTTGCACAATTCTCCTGATTTTGGCTGCTTATCCGCTCTACTATACTCAAACGGTGTGTTGAAAGTCTGAGATCCATACGTCATGAATTTGTTGTTTTATGAGAAAAACTAATAACGACGTGTTACCAAAATGCTGTTTCTTTGCGTGAGTTTCAATTTTGCTCAAAATGCGAATCACGGTTTATTGTGCACCGTAGGAAGACGAGCGAGCGCCCTGATTGGTCAATCGGCTATCCTGCGCGACCGTTGGCTAACGCTGATCGGACCATTTTGGAACGGCACGTGCACGTTTGACGTCGCGGATTTTTAAAATTTGCTCCTGAGCAAATGGAAAAAAGGATGAAGTTTAACTTACCAGATTTTAACCAAAACTCAATATTTTACCCAAAGTCTCTATGAGAGTGTTTATTTATATAATCTTCACATTGGATATGATTTCAGCGTATTTGATTCATATAGATGTTTTTTGACGTGCAAATCAATAACCCAATCTTTAAAGGGAAAACCAAAAGTTAGCACGAGTGCTAGTGGGGATTGGTTCTCAGAGTTCCTATATCTGTATCGAAAGTCATATCAAAGTACATCTGTATTTACATCCAACCATTAAGCAGGAACAATTATTTTGAATTAGTGTCATATTACAGTAGGCCCTATTTAATCCTTATGGTTCATTGCTGCTTAAGAGTTTAATTCTGAGGGTTTTACGAAATGACGATCTGGATTTTTCTTATATTTATGGGCAAATTATTCCACAGCTTTGCTCCAATGAAACTATTCAAAAGGTCCCATACGTCGTACTACATTTGGGTAGTCGTATAATTGAATGATCTTTCCCTCTTGTTCTATACATGTGATTCATAGTCAAAGTAATCCATTACCGAGTGCAATAAATGTCCTCTTTGCAGGTCATATACAAATGTTGATACTGAATGCTTAAATAGATTATGCACATCCAATACCTGTAGGTGTACAAACAGCTCTTTTGAGCTCGTTCTAAATGGGGAAAATATGATCATACGCATGGCCATTTTCTGTGCCAAAAGTATGCAATTTAAATAACTTTTATAACAACTTCCCCAAACTTCAATACCATAAAGTATATGCGGCTGAATAAAACATTTGTAGAATTGAGAATTTTCTGAGGTACATATAGTATCTCAACTTACACAGCAGTCCAATTTTCTTCCGAATACACTTAACATTTCGAATTTGCTCCATCCACATCAAGGTTTCATCAATTTGAATTCCTACGAAGGAAGCTACATTAATTACTCTCACTGTATCATTGAGTTTTAAGACACCCCCAATTTCACATAATTGCCTTTGTCCCTTAATGAGCATATAATTTGTTTTCTTAAAGTTTATTGTCAACTTATTAACAAAACACCATTTTTGAACTTCCAACAATTTGAGACTTACTTCATTTATATCTATTACTTTCTGTTTTTTACTTTCTGTTTTTCATCAAAAGTATGAAAAATATTTGAATCATCAGCAAATAATCTAAATCTAAAATATTTACTGGGAGATGGTAAATCATTGATATATGATAAAAGCAAAGTGGGGCAAAGGACAGACCCTTGAGGGACACCATGTTACCCTTTCCCTACTTGGTATTATTTCCTTGTAGCATATAACACTTGCGATCGATTTGAAAGGTAACTTTGAAACCATTGTAATACTATGCCTTGTATAC
This sequence comes from Eucidaris tribuloides, assembly GCA_001188425.1. NCBI lineage: Eukaryota > Metazoa > Echinodermata > Echinoidea > Cidaroida > Cidaridae > Eucidaris > Eucidaris tribuloides. The sequence goes on along the minus strand of JZLH01S0626697.1, from coordinate 25,952 downwards.
CATATTTTAGCTTTCCTAAAATAATTTCATGATCAATAGTATCAAATGTTTTTTTAAAGTCTATAAAAATACCTAGCGTTGGTTTACCTTTATCCATTGATTTTAACAGTATGTGTGGTGTATCTGTGTCGTGTGTGTGTGTGTGTGTGTGTGTGTGTGTGTGTGTGTGTGTGTGTGTGTGTGTGTGTGTGTGTGTGTGTGTGTGTGTGTGTGTGTGTGACTCTGTGTGTGTGTGATCCTGCAATACACTCATGTATAATATTCATACAAAGGAAACTCGCATTAGTCAGAAGTATCAAATTACGACTGCCACTACTAAGGTCAAACACAGAGCAAGAAACTCATCAAAACGTATAATTTTAGTTCTGAAACATTTTATTCACAATATATACAAAGTATGACATTTTGTCTGTATAAGAAAATTCAAGGGGCAAATGCAGCATGTAAAGACAATTAACCTGTACATTTTTTTGATACATTGACCATGTGAGTAAAATCGAAGTTAATGATAAAATGTCATTACAATTTCAGTAAAGCACAGTCAGGTGACTTTATCAGTGCTAACTTAAAATGAGTGTACAATCCAGTTTGATATATGCATCAATTACTAATATATTCAAATATTGTGCATGCCTTTCAAACATTATTTTGATGTGTATCATATTGCCTGACAGCAATAATTGATTTATGGGCTAATATTCCAGATTGAAGTTCACTGCTCAACAGTTCTGCTGTGAAAGTGTCACAGTCAAACATTTTTCTTAACAATTACCGTCGGATATTACTGTTGGATATTACTGATATCAACAATTACCTTTCATGGGAGAAATTATCACTATCATCAGTACTGTATATGGAACTGAAATGAGTCATTTGACATAATACATAATGATGATTGCCGGAGGAGGGAACATCACGGAATGACAGGGTTTGAAATGATATGGAGCGAAATTGCAAGTCCCGAGATGAAGTTGAAGGACTTATAATATTCCCGAAATAGCATTTCACATCCCAAGACATTCCATGATGTTCCTGACACCAAAGTCATCGTCTGTTATATTATATGGCTTAGTCTGCTGGTGTTCTGGTGTTTTCGGTGTTGGTCTTGGTCTTGCAATTGGCAGAGTTAACATGCGTGTGTGTTGGCTAAGGAGAAAGCTTCACCATCTGACACAAACCACTGAAAGTACCTTTTCTCCTTAAAACTTGATATCATTAACCAAATTAATCATAAACTTTCATATGGGAATAGAGAAAAGTAACTTGTCTTTCAGATTCAGATTCACACAATTTTTCTGGCAGGCATACATACCTGTTTAAAACTAGTATCGGAAAGTCATTTTACCATTTGTTTGCATGAAGAAAATTTCCACAGTGTCAACATTCAGTGGTATCGATCAATGTTCCTCCTCCACAGCCCTTGAGAGGGGAACATACTCAATTGTGTTTCAATCGTGTGATAGTGTTTTGCCAATCAGTAACTCGCATTAGATTAAGTCATACAATATATATTTTTTTAGATTAGAATTACCACAATCTTTCTTTTTCTTCAAAGACTATAAATACTGTTTTGTACATTGACACTTCAAACAAGTACAGTAGCAAAAAACAAAACAAACAGACTTTTTTTTTATTTTGAACATCCTGTTTAAATTTGTATTTTGCACATTTCTTATTTAATACTGTTCCCAGAATGTTGATATTTGCAATAATTCTGTGAAGGTTGGCTTATAATCAAGTAAGTTACTCTAAACTGTGTCAAATAACAGTATGTCTGACACATATGGAACTTTTACACTATCCATGGATTCTACAAGAACTAATACAATCCATGCACTATCACAACCAGGTTAGGCCAGGTAAAAACTGTAATTTCTTCTTTTTTTTCATTTTACTACTTAATTCTTTCTTTAACAGCATTGAAAATATCAAAATTCATCTAAGCTGAGAGTTATTTTCATCTTGATATTCAGCATGGGGAAGAAACCAAAGCTCTGAAGATTTCTTCATGATCAGTTGTTTACATAAGTTAATCAATGATAATCAGGGAATAGTAAATGATCACAATTTTCAGCAAAGAGATCAAAAACAAATCTGGCCTTACATGTCAAATTGAGTACGTCCACCCTGACAGCAAGTTGGTTTTAATAAAAGCAGAAAAATGTGAGAAACATATCAAAAGTATGGTGAAAATCTAAAAAATAACAGAGTTATGAATTTTCAAAGTTTTAATTTTGTGATCTCACATGCAGGTAGCCACCCCGAAAGTCATGTAATATAAATTCTATAAATTGCAATTTTTTAATGGAATGTTTGTTTGTTTTTCACAGAAGCATGTAAGAAATAATGTTTCTGATTATATATTGAATTCACACAGAAAATAATTTTCTATTTTCTGAGAAAATGGCTTTTCATGGAATTTACATTACATGACAAATGGGAGAGCTGCTCGCATGTGATGCCACAAAATTACAACTTTAAAAATTCATAACTCTTATTCTTTGATCCATTTTCAGCAAACCTTCATTAATAGGTTTCTCTCATTTTTCTGTTTTCATTGAAATCAACTTGATGTCAGGGTGGACTTCCCCTTTAATGTGCCAGAGAAATTCCAGCTCTATGGACATTGTGTGTATTGTATGGTGCATATCTGCACCTTTGGCACTGCAAGAAACAAAAACAGCAACATAATTATATAATATTGGATGGCTTTGAGGTGGACACAAGAAAATATTGTAGGACTTGTGGCAAATATCGGACGAGTCGCAGACAAGTCCGATATTTTCATTAGGTGTACAATATTTTCTGTGTCCACCGAAAATAAGCCATCCAATACATGTATTATCATTATTATCTAAATAGTTTAGAAAATTGTACAAAAAAAAAGAATTTTGATAAAATCCTCCACAAATCATTGAGTCTGTCAATGGCGACAACTGCCCACTCTGATTTTATATGTGTGACAACGTGCTATTCTTATCCAAAAGAAATCACATCTTCCTCTTACTGTAGTAAATTGTGGAAGTCAAGCACATTATACAGAAGTAACGATATAGTGTGATTCTTGGAAAAAATGATTAATTTCATAATACGCAATGCAGAAAACGGGATGAAGAAACTCGGGATCAACTCATAAACAAAGACTAAAGTACCCGGATGTATGTGATATTTTTCCTCAGTGTATGATATTTTCAATATCACATGCATCTCATGGCAGCGCGTATACGCGCATTCCTTTGCGCGCGGGATACACGATAAAAAACCCCCCATTTAGATAATAATGACTAGTGAGGAGCTCCCTCCTTGTCTTTTTCCAAAAATCAGGATGAGAGACTCCTTTTTTTAACTTGGCCCTAAGGAAGAAGACTAAATAACAAACACAACATCAGACAAGCACAATGATACATAACATTATTGAATATTGACTAACCTGGTTGAAAATTGTTTTTAATTAAACTATTGCAATTCACTCGCAACTACATAATATACAGTATAAATAACTCATAAATACTTTCAACACTACACAACACAACATTCTTGGCTCTTTATGAAAAATTGCCCGCATGAGTATCTCAATTTTGACACCAGTACAGAAAATGCCAAGCTCTCTTTTCTGTGTCTGAAATACGAAATTCATTTCAGACGGACATTTTATTTAGTCTGTTTAAAACAGGTGTTGGCACATTTATATTTATGCCACTTGGAATCTCGGAATTTTTCAGCAGTCAACAATCAATTAAAGGGACTTTTTCATTATCAACAGACACTCAGATATGTTTGATCTTTGTCGAACAAATATCAAAAGAAGACTATAAGAGTATCAAATGAAAAAAACTTGATGGGGCTGAACAAGCACAGAGTGAAGTGAAAAGAGTGTCGGTGAAAATACATAAACATAAAAAATACCAAAACATGTCAATTTCTCCAAGGAGTCAGCAAATGAGAATTCAGTAGGTTAAAATATGTTAATCTGATTGTCAATATCATGGCACATTACAGTATTAATTTTGTCACTTGACTTTAAAAGAGAATTACAAGGCAGATTTGGCTAAAAAGGCCTGCGGTCAAGGCACAATTTCACCACAGAAAGTTTCAATATTGATATATTGATATATTGATATATTGATATATTGATATATTGATATATTGATATATTGATATATTGATATATTGATATATTGATATATTGATATATTGATATATTGATATATTGATATATTGATATATTGATATATTGATATATTGATATATTGATATATTGATATATTGATATATTGATATATTAATATATTGATATATTGATATATTGATATATTGATATATTGATATATTGATATATTAATATATTGATATATTGATATATTGATATATCCATACATTGATTTGTCATCATTACTTCTGACAGGGTCTAGAAAAGCGAGCTCAATCACAATTCCCCGTAGGCATCCAGACTCGTGTACTTATATGCATGCTGAAATGTGACCACAACACTGGGTTTTCAACGTTCTCTTTTCGATGAAGTGCTTGGTTCTTTTACATGCCAAGGACCTCTGGTTTACATCTCATCCAATGGATCTCTATTTGACACGTTACCAACTAGCTTAAAAGTCAACAACTGCACTATCACCCTATGCAAGGCCTGCAGTCGATAAAGCTCAAAGCTAAAACTAACAAACAAATCAAGATCATAATATCAACAGTTTTATCACACAGAACTACAAAAGCATGATCCAAATAGCATACTTGTCAACCGTCCCAATTTTTCTAGGGCAGTTCTGGTCTTATTACAGTTATTAGGCAGTACAGTAAACAATAAAAAGTTTACATAATTAAAAAAATGAGATTAGAGTGCGAATGAGAAAAATATTTGTAACAGCTGAACCAAAATTTTTCTTATGAGAAAAAGCATGAATGAAACAAACCTTTTGTTCCGGCACTCACCAGTGAATGTAAACACGACATTCGCATCACAATTTGGGCGTTGCATTAAAATCACCATAGTAACCAATGCACTTGGTTCAGTAGTTTCACTTATTTTGGTCATTCATGTTCTATTCTTATTTTAATCTACATTTTTGTTGTTGAACGCACCGCCTAGTTACTGTAATAAGACCAGAACTGCCCTGGAAAAATCGGGAGGGTTGGCAGGTATGAAATAGATCTAAGAAACCACTGAATGGTGATTTCAATTAGAGTATAATTCATTGATATCACAAACTCGATTCCATTTTAGTACTTTTTCACTCATCTTTCTTTTAATTCCAGTACTCACAAAAATCATCTTTTCCTGGTCAACCACGAAAAAAGGCTAAGTTATCTCGTTGTTCGGAAAGTTAAATGGCAATATGGCACTGCGTAAATGCCATATTACCCTTTTACTTGCCAAAACAGTGATATGTGCACAGTTGAGGGTACATATATCTTTACCCATAATACAGTTGTATAAAAAAAACACACCACTGAAATAGGCAAATTAGTTAATTTGTATATTGGAATGCAAATTTTAGAATTCTTCTCTAACATTACAAATTCTGTAAAAATACACATTTAGGAATTTGATAATATGAAGGCATTTTCAACTTGCTGAACAGTCAGGTTTAACATCAAATTCACTCATTTCAAATTCAAATTATTCATTTTGATTACAGATTCTGAAAGCAAAAACTTTTTTTCTGGAAAAAGGTCAATTTTATGAGTTTTACGTAATGGTTTAATTTCAATTCAATAAACTAATAAATCCACACAAAGTGATTTTTTAATTTCAATTTAAGATATACTGATTCCAGTTTTGGACCACTGATAATATACTGTGTATGTGAATAACCAGTGTTAGAGTCTCAAGCCCAGACTTAGTCTGCAGACTTGTGAAATACATGACAAGACATAATGTTTTATTGTATATCTGCTCTGTCTTACAACTTGTGAATTTTACCACACTAATTGTAACACACTCACAATGCAGCTTCATTTTTCTTTATAAAAAAATTGAAATTCCATTCCATTGCAATCATAAATTCTGCTCATAAATTTGTTTTTGCCAAGTTTTTGGTCTGTGAAAAAATTGATCTCAGTATTCCATTTTCAGTTTCACAATTTACAAATTCCATTTGTGTCCATTTCTTGGTAAATGCATCAATGAATATTCTGGTCAGTTACCCCACATGGTTCCTTCATTATTTACCAGGAAGTCACTGATTTAGATATAAAATAAACACTGTTGAGAAGATTTTCATGATTTTTCTGAAATGGATTATTTCATAATATTGTGTAAATTTTAGTTATTCTTGAGAAGTTGCATTCAGCAAAATTCTGTTTTATTTAATATGTTTTTCTTTGACAGACCACAGGCCAGGGTCAGAAAGTCTGGAGGAAAAACCAACTTTCGCGAACAGGGCAGGTACCAAAATTTCCTGGTTTATTTATCACAACCTGATGAATTCCACTCTAAGTTATACCTACGATCTACACACACTTCCATTTTCATACTTTTACCTATACAGCATGTATGTCCTAACAATACATCGCTCATGTTGGTGGGTGCGATCTGTTCGTCTTATATAATCGTCTGTAGATTCTTGACATGGATTCCTGTAGTAACTGGCGATGACTTTTTCCTAACAGTTCAGCGCTTCTCGTTGACAAGTGATAACCCCCATCCAAATGAGCAGAAACACTGTATAAATGGACATTAAATTCAGGATACAATATTAAAGACATATCTGAGTGTTTGAGTGGACAAATAAACACAAAAGTTGATACAGTTATGCTGTAACTTGTAAAAAATAGATACAGATAAAAAAATTGGCATATGAATTATTCTCAGCCGATGAAAATTCTGCAACACAGCAGTCTATAAGGGAAAACTGGAACGGTCTCAGTAATTTTTACTTTCTCAAAAGCCTAAAGGTTGTGCTCATTGGCGACCATTGAAATGCCTTGCAAAACCAAATGAGTTTGATATAACCAGCTGCTTCAACCTAGCATATGTGGATCTCACCTGGGAGGATTTGTACTGTATATTGTTTACTGTAGAAGAATCAAGCATAAACTAGGAGTATCTTATTCTTTGCCGGGTAGGATAAAAAATAAGCCCATAGAGAGCCACCAGCAGGTTTCATGCTACTAGTGTATTGAATTGTTTGTTTTAGAATGGGAACAGTGAAGGTTTGACTAAAGATTTTCACAGGAGAAGCCTTGCTAGTTTACTTGATTCTTAGAGTAGTGCAGCCAACAAAAAAAAATCAAAATAAGACAAATCAAAACGAGAAAGAAACAAAAATGAAAAATTGTTGAGGCTACCCCAATCTGGTCATTTACTTTAGAAGGTTAGTTACCTGATTGGAACACTGAAAATGCCTCAAGAACAATGATTGAATGATATACCAACTATACACTAGCTGGAGTGGATCTCATTCTGGAAGGATTTGTCTATAATTTGCTTTAGTTTAAGGAGAATCAAGCTATGAACATACTAGTATTTTTTTTGTCTGAGGTATGGATAAAAATACAGACCATAGAGGAGCCACACAGCAGGTATGCCTGCCGAGGGACAATACGCATGCTTATCCTAGATAAGTCAACGTTGACTACAATATTTTCCAGGATATCCGGCAAAGTTTACTGATTCTAGAGTAGTTTCAGCCCAAGTTGAGGACTACCCCCAATCATGTCAGTTACCTTTAATGATCATTTTAAACCTGTAATTTTTTCAGGGTTTTAATTTTAGACTTATCAAAGACACTAGTAGCATTGCGAATCATGTACTAGCCTCAATTTTTTTAAATGGAAATGTTGTTATAACTATGCCTTTTAACACAGCATTACACTTTTAAAAATTGAAGCTCACTTAAAATTAGTACAGACGGTGTTCATTGATATTGCTTTAGTGCTTTTGTGCTGGCCATTTTTTATTATTCCAGAAACCGGTCCATCTCTTTCACAATTATATGAGCACTCTTTTCTGTGAAAACAATATTGCCGCGTGATTGGCTCAAATAATAGTAGTCACTCTAATGTTACAGGACGAACAGTATCACTTTGGGTCAAATCACTGCATAGTGGAGCAAATTTTTGGATTACACCATAGATTGTTTGACTCTGTCATATCTGTCATCCCTTGCAAATATTTCTCTCACAGGACAGAGGCCGTAAATTTGTATACATGTAATATGATGATTGCTACAAATACTAGTATGCGGACAATATACTTTGCGACATATTTGCTTTGAGTTCCCTCCCCCTTATCTTCGTCACCCCCCCCCCCCCCCCCGCCCGACTTCCAATGTCCCAAGGAATTAGACTACAGATTTGTCAATCTGAGAACTTATGTGGTGATGATGTTATTATTAATCAAAAAAGTTACAAAAAAAAAAAACCCAAAAGTTACAAAAACAATTTCCAAAGCATTACCTGATTCAAGAAATGAAAAACAGAGCATCAATTAGTTTCTTTGAAAAAATTATAGTAATTTGTGTGTGACTATCAGGTAAACCAAATTTGTAAGGAAAGTCCTTGAACTCTTTCCTTTTCAAAAAAAAATGCCAGTTTGATCTTGCAAGATTTTTTTCGCCATATACAGGTGATAGGACTAATGCTTTCTGCATCACGAATGACAAGATTCTCCACACAAAATAAAAACTCTCTGTAACATCTGCTAATGAGTGACATAACTCAGCTGTAATGTTAACCTCTAATTAAAAATGAATAGCATAAGTAGATACACCAACACAACTAAACATAATGCAAATTTATTGTATCACAAATTATGATACAACTAGTAATATACATGTATGATAATCATAAGAGACATATAAACATGTACAACATTAGACAATTAATGAATGGGAAAGGTTTGCAGAGAGGAATTAAGATGCAGAATAATTGCTATTCATTCTGTATTTCAATTAATGATAAATAAGAATCAAATGCTTGATCTGCGTATTTTTTTAATGACTCAGAAAAAAGGATTGAACCAACGGGATTCGAAACCTGAAACCTGTACTGATTATACCGGTCAGCGGCACAACCGCCAGGGCCATGGCTGAGGGAACGGCAATGCACGGTTCACTTAGTTTACAAAAACTCGAGAATCATTCCTTGCGGTCTGAGCTCATTAATATTAATAAGTCCCAGTAGGAACGGGAATTTTAATGTAATGGAGGAAAGGTTCAGAGAGAATTAAGTGCAGATAAATTTGCTGTTTCATCTCTCGATATTATCAAAATTAATGATAAATAAGAATCAAATGCTTGATCTGTAATTTTTTTAATGACTCAGAAAAGATTGACCCAACACGGGATTCGACCTGAAACCTACTGAATATCGCTGTCAGCGGCACGAACCGCCAGGGCCGATGCTTGTAGGTAACGGCAATGCCACGGCTTCAACGTAGTTACAAAAACCCGAGAATCATTCCTTGCGTTCTGAGCTCATTATATATTAATAAGTCCCCAAGTAGCGACACGAATTTTTAATTAATGAAGGAAAGGTTTGCAGAGAGATATAAGTTGAGAATAAATTTGCCGTTCATCTCTGTTATTATCAAAATTAAGGTGATACAATAAGATCAAATGCTGCATCTGTGTATCTTTTTTAGTGAACTCATCTGAGTCATTAAAAAAATAACAGATCAAGCATTGACTTATTTATCATTAATTTGATAATACAGAGATGAACAGCAAATTTATTCTGCATTAGACAATTAGTTTAAATATGACCCGTCACCACAATATCCTGATAAAGTCGCACATCTCATGAAACATAAACAGAGAGAGAAAAAATACTTTTGTGAAAAATTTAAATATTAAAATTTTTGCAGCATGTGAAGGTCATAAAACTTTTGATTTTTGAAGACGCTTCAATTTCATACCTTATACTATTGTTATGATATTTGGCACTTTCCTTAGATCTGGGTTGTGCAACTTTATCAGGGCATCGTGGTGACGGGTCACAAATGATTAAAAGACAGAGAGCCAACTAAGCTAATAAAAACAACAACTCACAAAATTACCACATTAAGAAAAATCAAAATCAAATTTAATAAAACTTTTTGGTAAGAAATATATCCTGCCAATTCATTCCACAGTAGATCTGATGCTTTGTAAAGAGTGTTTCCAATCCAAAATGTAAACTGGTTTTAAACATGCCCTTGACATCAATGAGGTTACATGAAACTGAGATCAAAACAAATAAAATGCAACTGAATCTCAAATCTATGTTGTATCTCAGATATATGGTAGGTTAGATGTTTGTTAAAGAGTGTTTCCAATCCAAATTGTAAACTGATTGTAAACATGCCTTTTAAAAGCAGTGTGTCTCTTTTGCGTGCCTAAATATTAACATTGTGTAACTACACTGGAATAAGCAGAAAATGTCACCTAAGAATCTATAACAAAGTATTGAAGCAACAAAAGCTGTTTTACAAGGATTTTATAATGAGCATTAGGCTCTGATTTGAACTATTGTCTTGTAGAGACGAAAAATCCTAGCATAGAACACACACTAAGCTGGTAGTTGATTGGGAGAGGGTGGCGTTTTTCAAATTTTAGGTAATTGCTGATCTTCAAATTTTACAGACATGTCTTTCATTAATAGCCTAAGGTCATGAGTGACCTTTTGATGTGCTGGGGGAGGGGTGCAAATGAAAATCCCTACCTTTAAATCAATGGGGTTATATGAAAATGAGATGTCTATCAAAAACAAAACAAAAACAAAACAAACCTCCAAGCAATTGATTGGTCAAACATCATCAATAGAGAGAGTTGTACCTCGTGGAGTCCAGGCTGCGGAGGGAGCTGCTCCGTAAACTTCTGAGCGATGAATGAAGGGCGTTGAGGGCCTCCTCCGATGTCACAGAATCTCGGTCGGAATCATCCGACAACTAGAATCAAATCACATGTAGTTATATATAAGCATGAGTGTGTATCCATATTTTATTGAATACAGGACTATTATTCATCAAACAACTTAAAATATATCTTAAAGCACAGCATTAATTTGGAGTTATTTTTTGGGGGGGGGAAAGCTTCATGCCCCAAAGTCATTCACACCATACAATAATTCGAATGTCTTTAAATTTTTTTTTTTTTTTTTTTAATTAAATTAATGAAAAATCTCGGCCCGCGATGTCCGCGCTCGGGAGGAAACCCCAACATTTTTCTTAATTAATTTAAAAAAATAAAGACAATTCAGAATTGTTATTGGTGTGAGTAATGACCTTGGCATAAAGCTTTCAAATAAAAAAAAAAAATCAAGAAAATTATGGTGTTGCTTGGATAAGTTTGCTTGCTGATCTTTCTTACTGGTTTTTACCAGCTTGTTTGTTTCTAATAGTATTTTGTTTTTGAGGCTTTTTCCAAGCCATAATGGATGAGGCCTCTATCATTATGAAGTTCCTTATACATTGAATGGGCCCGAGATCTTTTTTTTTTTGTCTTCAGAAATGTATAATGATTATAAAGAACTTATTTGTTTAAGTGACAAAATCTATACAGATTATTCAACAATTATTCAAATAAGATTTGATGTGGGAACTCTCTAGATCTTTTTTTTTTTTTTGCCTCTTATAAAACGTATTATGATATATATAGCTCTTTATTGTTTAAATATGTCAAATATAACTATAGTATTTCCAACATTTTCCCAAATAGATTATGAAGGTGGACGTCAGATCATTTTTTTTTTTTTGCTTATATTATAAGTAAGTTTATTTGTTAAGTGACAATAAATCACAAGTATTTTGAAATTCCTTTGAAATAAGATTTGATCGTGGGCTACTAGGCCTTTTTTTTTGCCTCTTTAAATAATTTACTATGGTTCTATATAGTACTTACTACTTTATTTAAGATAACATAATTCATTATAAGTATTTCAAAATTATATTAAATAAGACTTTTTATATAATCATCGCAATATAATTATGTTGTTTAGAACTAAATACAGGAAATGCTGAATAAAAAGAATGCCAAATCAAAATCAACATACATAATTCGGTTAGAAGTGCTCTCGTCACCCTGCGTGCGATTAGACTCGGTCCTGAGTCGGGGACCAGGCCGGCTTCCGACCCGATCTCCGTAGCGTGACTTTCATGCAGTTACTGGACTCAAAAAAGATCTTGATCGTGGATACGCCGTCGCAAAGGACTGATGAGCGAGGATCGCGACCTAAGAACGTGAAGCCTGAGTGAGTACGGAAGCCTGGCATAATCCACATCGGGCGGGACTTTGGCGAGGCTGGAAAGTGACAGGCCATTTATCGATGCCAGATATCTACGATAACAATAAACATGGTTGATGTGACATTTACGATACCGAAGGAGCCCACAGATTTCGATCATTTTTGCAAAAGATGGGCGCGCGCTACAGTTCAGTGCTGATAATATGTTCTTAAGGACAAAGGAGCCAGCAACAAACAGGCCATAAGTTAAGAAAAAAATTACATTGTGAGTATTGTGAGAATTATGGTACATGGTATAAGACAGCCAAAAAGGGTCTGTGTGATATCAACCCTCAGCAAGGTCCTATAAATCAGTTAATTTGTGTTTATTTCACGTCTTTGCAAGTTTTATCCCGAGATAAAACTTGGAGAAACAGCTATAGGGGGAGGAGCTTATCGATTCAAACAGTGCATACATTACCTTGGCGCGACTAACACATGTCGGGTGGCATGCATCGGTCACGCATGGTCAGCTCCAAACCTGTGCACGTGCACAGGTAATTGGTTGGTAAGAACTCAAATTTTTTCTACTTATGCCTGTTAGTTGCTGGCTCCTCCCTTTAACGCATAGTGTGCTGATGGATCATTGAGCTAGCTGTATGCAGTTTGTAAATTAGGTATACATATAATGAATTCATGCATCTATTGCGATGTCTACGCAAAGCTCAGATTGAAAAGGAGAATTGCAAATTAGTTTTGGAGAAACAGAACATCAGAATTACGTTGAAGGTAAGGGTTGATATTAGACTGTATCCAAATGAGATTTAAATTTAGATGCTTATGATATGAGTGGAGTTTCAGATCAGCATTTTCTGTCACTTTTCCTTGTTATGGCATGATTCAATTACTACTTAAAGCCATTCAAGCAACTGCAATGTGCATTGTACAGCAATTCGCCACGTCAGTTTGCACTGTGACCGTCAGAAGCAGTAGTGTATGCCCTTCAACAGAATGACCATATTTGAAAACTTGTGTCTTGAATAAAGGTATGGCGGATCCTGCTTATCTGCTAAAATACCAAGCATTTCAAGGGCATCCATTTACTTCAGTATCAATTTTTTTAATGCAATTATCATACCTCTTGAGCATTGAGATCAGCACCAAATCAGTGGGTAAATCTACACATTGCATCTGGAATACCGATTACCATTATAAAGTACACTTAAGAAAATAACCCATTTTCAAATGATTGATCATTTATATTTCAAACATTATATGACATATGAATCCCATATTTTGAACACTGTATCTTTATACCTGTCTTCAGCTGGATCAAATCTGAGTACAAATGGTTATGGCGTGCAAATCATGAGCATAACTTGTAATAGCATAAAGGATCAGATTATTGGCTTTGGCCATGAAGTACAAACCTTCTGTACTGTCGCTACTTTCAGTAGCCGGAGCAGAACCTCTGTTTAG
>JZLH01S0626679.1:2100-15821 GCA_001188425.1 Eucidaris tribuloides | reverse complement strand
GCTTCCAAAACGTTTAATATTAAATGAAAATCTTTGCATACTTTCTGACAAGTTCTCTTAGCACTGACAGCTGCTGGAGCTTGAATATTGCAATTTGCATTTTTGCTATTTAAATTTATCATAAAAACAGGTGAGAAAAATAACTCTGCACAAGTTCCAACAGGAGGAAAACATCCATAAATTGAATACACATATGAATATCTATTGCATATCATATTTGCCTGAACATTCGTAAACAATTCTAAAAAATTATTTTGCAAAAAAGATATGTACGGTCACCTTCAAAATCTAATCAATTATGCGGATAAGGCATAATTGATTAGTTATTAGGCAGCACTCCCCACCCCACCTACTAAATATAACTGACATTTGGTATCAAATATGAGAAAAACCTATTTGTTAAAGCCATTAAAATACTATTCAGTGTTTGTTTACAATATCGTAATCAAAATTTTTGTCATTTCAAGGCTTTCAAAGCATATGTCCAATTTCCTGAAAATCCCGATTTTCGCTCAAATTGTAAGCTTATCCTTTTGTCCTGGGTGCACCCAAAATTTGATATTAAGAAACTGTTACTAAATCATAACATCACAAAGAACTTTTGTACAGTTGATTCACGGATTCATTATTTCTTTTCATATATCAGACTCTTGAAAGGGAAATAACGTTACTAGGTGTTGCATGGAACCAAATCATTTCCTTGTAAACCATATTAAAACCATACTTTATTTTGACCATTTCATAAACTTTACCAAGCTTTAAAGAGTCTTTAACATTTGAAATAAAAGTTTGTCCAATTTCACACAATTAAAAATATGCATAATACTTGGATTATTGTCCTGAACTAACAACTAAATATCATGAAAGACTTTAGAAACCTCTTCTAAATTTCAGTAACTCCACAGTTTCTCCACAGGTCTCTCTTCTGAAATTTGTGCGCTGCAAGAAATGCAAATATGCTTTCGTTTTTCTTCTTTTTTTGTTTTTTTTACATAGTAATTGTTTGTGTGCAAAATCAGACCACCATTTGACTGAAAAAGGTTTGTAAATATTTAAGGGAAATGAATTTTAAACATGAAGTAATGTCTGTCAAATAATGATTTTCTTTTGAAACTTAGAACCGTATCTTTTACATTTTGTAAAAAAAAACAATTTATGCCTATTTGACCCAAAACATTTTCGGCGTAATAAATTTCACCAACTGAAATCAAATGTTTGTAAATCACAAGAATAATGTCATATATTTTATTGTTTAATTAATAATTCATATCTCATCTTTCAAGTGAGGACACATTTGCTATAATTTAAGTTGCATATTTACATTGCAACCCTGTAAATCTACCCTGTCGCTGAAAATGATACTCAAAAAGACCCCCTTTCGACTAGTGCATCTTTAACCACTATAAGATCGATGCGACGGTCGAGAAAGCTAATTTCCCTCCTCATGCAGAATTAATAAGCTACAAGCTCCACCTTAATGTTATTTACAACAAACTAAATAAATAGGAGAAGAAGGCAAAAGAACTACCTAATTTTGAATGTTAAAGAGTCAGGACATTTCTGCAAAAAAACAATATTTCAGTAAACCATCAAATTATTGGCCTGAATATTTAATCAATTATGCCCCTTTTATTCCAATAAGTGATTAGATTTCCAATATGTCACTGTTAGCCGCCTAGTTTTTCTTTTCAAAATCAGATTTAGAATGGATTACTCATTTGAACCCAAAAAGAATATGCAAAGATGACTTGTGATAATATTCAAAATTTAGATGAATGTTTTCTCTTCTGAACCTATGAAGACTGAAAGTATTTTTTTCACCGTTCTATGAATATGTTCTCAATACCAAAAAGCAATGTCATATATTGTGTAGCAGGTACTGTGATAAGCTTCCAGGAAGACATCCTTGTCAGATTAGAATAGTATGCATACAATTTATTTACTATGAAACTAATCTAAAGTAAAATATGCCAATTCTGGCTTCCATACATTAGATTTACCCATCTTATAATTATAAGAAAACTTTTAATCAGCAACGTCCTTCAGCAATACTAGATCGTATTGAAGAAGTGAGTTCTCCGGACAGTAAAAAAAAAAAAAAAAAAGTCCGGAGAGTGGTTTAATTTACAGTCAAAAAATTGCCTGCGCTGCGAACTGAAAGGGGGACAATTATGCCATAGCCCTACATTGCAAATAACACACACCAACAAATTCAAAATATCTAAAAAACGAAGCATATTATGCATTTCCAACTTCCAGAAATATTTCATCACAAATTTTGTCTAGAAACATATCTTCCTTATGAAAACATAAAGTTATTATTTTGTATTTTGACAAGTCACAATGGTAGTAGACTTGAGCCTGTCTAATTCAGTTTACTAACTGGCAATTCAGTCATTCTCAGATTATGGCAACGTTTTACCCATACTACACTATTGATAGCTATACACTGTCATACGTGGTGAACATTGTATGATACTTTTCGAATTGGACAAAGTTGCTGGAGTTCCAGAGCATAGCAAACAATTAAATATCATATGCATGATTTGTGTTGAAATGAATTCATACAGTGCTGATGGTGTTATGTGGTTCAGGCTGGTGCACTAGTACATTTCTGCTCTTCCAGACGTAAATGCTGACATGTGATACCCTCTTTAACAATCTTAATATGAAACAAAGACACTTTTAGATTAATTTTTTTTTACATGTTAACATTGTGTACTGAGTCCCCTTACACTATGTAACTCATTTTGAAAAAATGTCAGTATGCCCTTTGCATGGGGGCAGTATATTTTATACTAGTTATCAAAGTGTTTGTTTGATGGAGGAGTTCCTTACCTCTGTAGCCAAATTTGAGTAGAACTGCAACTTGTCATCATACGCCACACACGTCGGTTTCTTGCTAGCAAACTTCTCCAACATTATGGTTTTGTCCAACTTCCACAGGGGTCTGTATCTCTTCCACCTTGTGACAATAAAATGAAAAAGGTATATGTATAAACAAAACCACACACGCATACTTGTAAAGACAGATGAACATGGATCCTTTTCCTTTTCTTTTCATGATCAGTTTTTCTGTACTCCCTATGGTGGACATATGCAGTAGCCATGTGAATTAAATAAACATGAGCAAGTATTTGTAATAATAATAAATGTTACTGTTTCTTTTCTTTTTTTTTCTTTTTTCTTGGCAACGCTATGGTAACCTTGGATGTGTGATTTAATACAACCTAATTGTGGACCTACCCCTTACCCTACACACAGTCTTTGAACATCATCAATTTCATATTCTCTTTTAGGTGATTTTCAATCGATTAGCACGTGCTAGACAACTGGATGTCTACAGTTGACGAAAGTCAATGTTTGCATGTCAAAATCCTGATTGAGATCCCTGATGGAGGGCATTTACAAACACACACACACACACACACACACACACACACACACACACAGAAAATCTACATACAAATAAACCACATACAAACTGAATGCATCATGCATATCAAGTTTAGTTACCTGCTGAGGTATTTGGTGAGGTTTGTCAACATCTTCTGCATACTGGCTGACATGGCCACCACCAGCTCTACGACAGCAGGATCGGCAGAGATGTCAGAGAAGAAACTGAAGATGTAGGGCTCATCCTCCCCATCCACATTCTGGGGTGGGGTCTCAATGCAGGTGCCATGCATCCAGCGAACAAAGTTCTTGGTCCTGCAAATAGGAGGTAGTTGTTATGCCATTTACGGAAAAAAATCAATCCAACTTACAAACTTACTTTTGCTTACAACTTTTGCAGACTGCAGGGTTTTTTTTAACCACTTTTTAGACTAAAAGGCAAGGCATGTCTTTTGAATGCCTAAAAAGTAACATTGTGTAAATACACTAGCATATAGACAAAATACCATCTAAGAACCTTCAACAAAGTATAAGAGCAAGAAATGCAGTTATGGTGAAATTATAGAGACGGTTTGACTTTAATTCGAATTATTGTCTCATAGAGACAAGAATTCTTAGCATAGAACACACACTAACATGGCAGTTTATTTTGAGATCACTTTTCAAATTAAGTACTGATCTTCAGATTTCACAGACATTTCCTTCATAAATAGTCAAAGATCATGAGTGACCTTTCGGTGTACTGGCGGAGGGGTGCAAATGTGATTCCCTACCTTTAAACAGATACATACATTTGAAGTTGACACTGCGATCAAAAGTTTTCCTCTGTATAACACTGTCTGAGAGTACTTTGATACAGTAATAGTTAAATGCATTGTTAACCCTATTTTAACTGGGCTATTTCAGACCAGGTTTTTACTGGGGGGGTGTCAATTTGACCCCCCCCCCCTTCAGATCTCGACCGCCGATCGCAGCGAAAATTTGCATGCGTATAAAGCCGGATGTAAACTACAAGACTGTATCGTAAAATTTTCCAAAAAATGATTTTTTTATATTTTTTAAGTAATTAATTATGCAAATAAGTGTATGAAATTATGTTTTCACCTATAACTTACAATAGCTACTAGAATGCTAATTTTTGGTGAAAATATTCATTTTGACATTGCTAACAATAATCTACAAAAAAAATTGCTGAATCAGAATTCATTTGTTATGTATTTTATTGTTTTGTGAATATCTTATGTATTTCTTTGTTTTTTGGACCTTTTGTTTTCTATTGTTTTTTCGATGAAAATTATTGGGGACACTTTTTCAATCATAAACAGCACAAAATTAATTCATTTCAACGAGTAAAAGCAAAAATAATCATACATTTATGATTTTTGGCTGAAAACAGAATTTGCATTGACACGAAATCACGTTTTTGAGCAATTTTGGGGTTGACATGCATGTATAAAAAGTCGCGCAGCGTCGTAACGGTACGTCCGATTTTCCTAAAAATGATCTCAAAAGATGCATAAGACTTGAAAGTAAAAAGTCTACGAGCGACGTAAAAAAAATTTGCGTGGTGGAGAAGTCGCGAAATTCGTCGAGGGGGGGTCAAATTGACCCCCCCCTCCCCGTTAACATAGGGTTAAACAATGTTTGAAATTAACAAACGCTGAGCTGCATGATCCACTACACTACTAATGTATCTGATACGATCTAAAAATAAAAACCTGAGAAATTTGCAGTTCATTAAGTGCTTTGATAATGTGAAAATTAATGAGCGACCACTCCAGGTTTTCCCCATAGACTACTGTGTCATACAATTGTTGTCTCCACAACATTTTATTCTTATACCGATATATATCTGTACATATTTTGCTAGTGACAATGTAACTTTCCAAAATATTGTATGTCAGGATGCTTATTTGTCCATTCAAGCTTTAAATTTTCTTCTTCTCTCATTCAAGCACTATTTTGAAGCTCAGATATCACAATTTGACAAACTTCTAAATTGAAGCTCCCCAATGTTTAATAGTGTCTTTAACCTACCCCTCCACACAGTCCCTGACACACTGCATGCCCAGCTTGTAGATTTCATTGGCAGCCGGAGCCAGGATGATCTCTGGTGCGGACAGCATGGCCTCGATCTGGAACAGGGGTTGGTTGGCCACCACGGCAGCATTGAACTCGGTCAGGTTGTGAATCACCATCTGAGAGAGAATAACAATGGAGACAAATGCAAACATGGTTCCATATGGTGGGTCACACGTTTTACACAGGTATATCTAAGACCACAGGTACCGAGACTGAGGCTGCCCTAAAACACCTTTCCATAGGGTTTGTACAGGTGACTCCAACCAAGACTAAGGTCACCAGAAATTCACCTTGAGGCCAGCCCCAGATACAAAACTGTGACATGTTAGCAACTTGAAGCACTTTATCTGCCAAAAGAAAACTATGTACTAACAGATTGATGCAATATGATTCTACAGAAACATTCATTTTGTAAGTTTTATTGTGGATTTGTAATTGTATAATCTTTAAAAACAATGTGAATATCAAGGAGTTATCCTTACATTATAGGAGGGGCTAGGCTGATTGTATGCCCCCTCCACCCCCCCCAACAAATTTGGGGTATTATTTCCCCTTGGAGACCTGTGCAAATTTTGCTACCAAATTTTGTCTCACTTGACCTTACTGTAAGTGTCAGATTACAAATGTTCGATTATCATCATCTTCTACAATATTATAACATGCACAGATATCTCAAAAAACAGATAAAAACATCTGGTAAAACTTATCATTTGTCACTACCCAGAAAAACTCCAAATAAGAATGTGAAAGTTACTACCTTAAGTTGATAAGTTTGTAAGTTAAACAATCAGATTTGATATTAAACAAATCCAGAAAAAATATCTTTCTCCAAGACAACATACAGCAGGTCCTGCCGTTAGTTATGAATATATTGTTACCACAAATTATCTACAAAACAATAGAATGGGGTACCTGTCGTGAGAAACAAAACCTTGATGCTGACAACAGCTTACCTTAGTGAGGGTCTCATAAACCCTCCTCTCCCAGAAGGCATAGTACGCATGTAATCTAGGGGATTTCCCTGTATTGGTATGTACCACAAGGCCCTCCATCTTGGTCAGGAGAGGACCGATAGCACGATACTTGCGGGACAGTGTCTCATAGGTGTGAAGTCTCTCCCTCTCAATATGTTCAAAGAATTCCTGTAGCAGAAGAAATCAAAGTTAGGTTTGTTAGTTGTATAGCAGAGATGCCCATCAAATGCATGACTAGCCCTGGAAAACAACATCAGGTGATTTCAAGTTTGGTGTTGAAATCTGGTGTTGGTGTTGTAACAATTCCAGTCTTCTATCAGAATAATGGCATCTCAAAAAGTCTTCAGACAATTCACAATTTTCATTATTCAACAGATACTGTAGTAAAAGTAACGTCTCGTGTTTGCAAGTGATTATGAAGAGACGTTAACAGTTGCCAAATTACAGCAACTGGTTGCGCCTTTATAGTATGAGGAAGTAATTATTGTGAGGAATCACAGAAATATCAAAAAGATTCTAGGAATACTCCTGTGAAGGACAACTCCCCAAAGGACAACCAACCTGAGGACAACTATGTTGTCCTCAGGGGAGCACTCCATGGTAGTTATTCTCCAGGGGTGCCGTCCTCGGAGGGAATTGTCAGGTGGAAGCTGTCCACAAGGACTGTTGTCCTGATACAATCAAAAGAACTGACCTTGCAACTTGGTAAGATGTCGGCCTTGATCTGAGGCGGGGGTCCTTTGAACAGCTCGGCATTCTCCATGGCTCTGAGGCGGGCGTCAATATCTTTGGCATTCTTCTGGATCTGATTGACTAGAGATTCAAACTTGGAGATGGCCTAACACGAGAAAAACAGAACAAGAAAATTCAAATTATGTAGTACATTTATTGCTTAAAGATCTGTTTGGTTTTATTCAGAAACAACTTACACTACATAGTATTTATAGTAATTTATAGTACTTATCTGCATTAAAGGTAAATGACATGATTGGGGGTAGTCCTCAACTTGGAGTAAAAACTATTCTAGAATCAAGTAAACTATGCTGGGATTCTACTGTGCAAAATTTTGAAGTCAAAAGTTGACTCATTTTAAAATAATGTCCATAAGTATGCCTTGTAACAGACAAATTTGTAGTGTAGCCTTCAATGGGGATTCAATCTATTGTGCCCTGATAAAATTAAACTGCTGGCCTGGTAATGCTTGATTCTCCGTAAGTAAACAAACTCAAGTCAAATCCTTGCAGCCAGGAGATCCACAACAGCTGGTGTACATTTGGTTTATCTTTCAATCAATTTGGTTCTAAAGGCATATTTTATTTCTCCCAATCATGTCACTGAGCTTTAATGGTAGTGTATAGTTTGAGTAAATGGTGAAAATGAAATTTTCTCTTGTATTTTAGATAGGCCAATATCAATTAATTTTCTGAAAATAACACAATCTGAAACATTTCTATTTTTTAATATAAAAATGTCCCCCCTCCCCCCATTTTCCCAAAAGGAAATGAATGCAGTGATATCTGCTCACTGATCATTTATAAATTGCAATATGTCATTCTAAAAGAAAGTCATTAGGTTTGATATTGTTTTCTTCTGTCTGGCATGACAATGAACCATATATTTTGGGCTGGTGTCTATGGAGAATGAGCGTTATATTGGTATTAAATCACCTCCAACAGTTTACCAGAATCAATGCCCCTACCTGTTCACATCTCATGATGTAGTCACTGATGCCGAGGGAGTTCCAGTTGAGACGCTTGTGACCTGGCTTTAGGGTCCGCCTTAATTCCTTCAAGTTGTTCATCGAGTAACTGGGTCTACATGAAAATAAAAATTAGAGCATTAGTAAACATTTCAAAGTTTAGATTGATGTAAGCTTTCTTGTAATAAAAAGGAGAATAGCACTGCTAACAGCAAAAGTACTTTGAACTCACAAAAAAATAAATAAATAAACAGCTCCACATAGTTAAGATTATCCTGTATCTCTAACTATCCAATAAATTCAAAGCAACTTATTTCTTTTTTTTGGGGGGGGGAGGGGGTGTGAAGTAAACGTAAAAGAGTTGTAGACTTGAATCATGAATGACTTGACTTTAACTTGAATGACTCCAGTCAAACTCAGGTCACTATTGATGTATTTCCATGACATTTGACATAACTTGCAATTAACCAGCATTGACTTGTGACCTCACATATGACCAAATGACATCCAATCAACTTTGTCTTCAAGTCAAATCTCTGAGGACCCAACAAATCACTTTGACTTTGACAAAATTTGAGTTGAAATTCTGTACACAGTTTTATGTAGGAGATGAAGGTATAGAGAAATGGAGCCTGAAAGTACCATGAATGTACTATTGCAGGGGAAAATGAGAAAAACAAGAGCAATAGGGCAATCCATTAAAGACTACCAAGAGTTACAGTTGTATCCATGTTGACTTAGGCGAATGATTGAACCAACATTTGGTCCCATGGGGACTCAAAAATATGTTCAGCATATGCAAAACTTGAGTTTTCAAACTGACTTACAAGAAAAACATCCATTTGAAAAAAGAAGAAAAGAAAATTAGGACAGTCAAAAAAAATAGAGATGGGCGATAATTTGATTTGTCCGAAGTCAGCTTTTGCAAAGTCATCTGGTATGTAAACATATGATGTAACTTCACTTGGACTTACTTAGACTTGCAAGAAACACTTTTGTGACTTAACTGACTTCCCTCAAAAAAAATATCACTTAAATAAAAAAAACTGCCTTGGCATACATAGGGTTACTGAAAGATATAGGGGAAACAAGACTCACCTCAGCTGTGTCGATGGAGGCTATAGCTCCATGGTATCGCTGAAGCATGTGATTTAGACCATCGTTCCATCTCAGATACTTGTCCTCCTGTATAGGCATGAAGGAAGACAAGTATTACAAGTTAGTGACATGACTGGGAACACTTGAAAATGCCTGAAGAACCAAATCAGTTGAACAACAATACCACCAGTGCGATTGGATCTCCCACTGAAATATTTGTCTACTAATTTGTTTACTTAAGGAAATCAAGCGCTACGCAACAGGTTTGCCTGCCACAGCAGAATCCTTGCATAGTTTACTTGATTCTAGAGTAGTTTCAGCCCAAGTTGAGGACTACCCCCAATAATGTCATTAATTGCCAAGTGCATGTTTTCATGCATGCATTGCACTGCCAAAGTATAGTTATCATGCATCCATTGACTTGCCATTGTACTGTTATCATGCCTTTAATGCAGTGTCAATGTCATGTTTTCACGCAAATCTGCATATCTATTGTACAGTCTCTTAATAAACCTGGCAGAGGGCTATTACACGCTGGCACAACAGGGATTAGCACAGTGGCACTGTAGCCTATGGAGGGGAGCACATAAAAGGTTAACAAAGCCTTAGAACAGAAATAGAAGTTCGGATAGAGAATTAATTGGATTTCATGTATTAGAATTCATTTCTAGTTACTACACACACCACATACTTTTCACGTAAATGTTTCCACCAATCATGAACTACCAGTCACTTTCACATGTATGTAAATTGAAGCTTTGGGGTGATTCTTCAAGACCACAGACATATATATTACCAAAACTGGCAAATGAACCATCATATGCCACTGCACTTTAGATGTGCCTAACCTACACAATTAACTGACCACTCCTTTTGAGTATTGTCTTGTAAAAGAAAACAAGCAAAGAATCAAATACAAAACTAAACAAAAACAAAACTAAGTTTCCATATAATACTACACTTTCAATTGAGGCATAAATCACATACTTGAGCAAAATGAAAGATCCTGTATGTAGAGTAAATGAACAGATAAGTTACAAATAATAAATTTTATTTGGTTTTGCAAGTATAGTACACGTCCTGTAACTACTAGCATGCCAATTCCATATTGTACAGAGCACTTTACTTCTTTTCTAGAACAGACTGCAACAAGACATTATTATAGACTAGTGTTCTACCTGATCTACTGTACAATCTGAATGACATCACATTATATAAGTAGTTGAACCCCACCTAGCTACACATTGATAATCTGTTTACCTGTAATGCTACATTGCGGCCCAGTTCTGGGATGCTGAATCCAAGCTGCTCCATGTACTTGGTTTCGGTGATGATTTCTGACAGTTCAGATGCAAAGTCGACCACATATTTCACATCGGCCCCATGCACTATAAGAAAGAAATATTGCAACATGCTTTTGTATATAGTAAGGAAATATCAACATTGGTAAAGGTGATGAGACACACTATCACACTGAGGTAATCTACATGTAGCTTTCTTTCCAAAGCAAAGCTGGGGAAAGATAGCAAATACATCCTTCAGATCACAGATGAAGTGATAGTTTATCCCATTGCTTGAAACCAAAAAAAGTGATTATTTGCTTTATATTCCACATCTGAAACCATGTGACTGTAGATTTTACAGAAGCAAAAGAATATTTACTCCTCTACGAGAAAGAAAAGTAATGTTCAATTCTCTTAGGGCGAGAGATAGCTACTTCTCAATTTACCCCATCGCACCCAAAAGATTTGACCACTCAAAATTACTTAGACTATCTATGTGAATGAAAAAAGATATGTCAGGACACCAGTGGCGGTCTTGTCTAACCCAATTTAGGGGCTCATTTACCTAGTCCACACATAGATTATGGGTAATGTTTGGCTCTCGTGACTGTATACTGCATGCGTCGACTGCGATGCGCATTTTTTCTGTAATCCGCGTAATTTCATTCAATCGCAATTATGTATAACATCATCTGATTAGCGCGCGATAACAGACAAAATCCGCCACCACGATCGACGCATCAGTATACATGTCACGGAAGACGCCAAAACAATACCCACTAATCTATGTGATACTACTGTAATATGAACCCTTAAATTCGTCTAGCGGACCAAACCCGATCCACTTCTGTCAGCTTACAAATAATTTTTCATCACATGATAGTCTCAGTAATTTTGAGTCAAATATTTTGGGTGCGATGGGGTAAATTGAGAAGTAGCTAGCTCTCAGACTATCTACAGAGTATGAAACAAAAGTATATAGGGTGCGATGCACTTTCATACCGCACTTACTCAAAAATATTCATATTACATAAGGACTGTGTGGACCAAAGAGATCAGCGAAACACAAAAGTACTAACACCATCGAGTGCAAAATACTTTTCAAGTGATCCAATAGGTAAAACTACGCTTTATCACAAGATCAACTCTTGACCAATCCTACAGTAAGATTACTAGTAAGTGGAACAAAATGATCCTTACTCTGTGATCTGTGGGTATCTTCTCCGTCTTCGGCCCCAGCTTCCTGCAGCTTGGCGGGGGGCATCTGGTCCTGGGGCTTGGCCAGGAGGTTCCTCTTCAGCAGACTGGGCAGGATCATCTCCACGTGGTCCCTCCACTGCTCGTACTTCTTGTCCTCATACTCCTTCATCTGGCGGGCCACGCCCAGGTACTTACTGCGAGCCTGTAAGCACGGAATACAATTTGCACGTTACGTTACATAAACAATTGGAAATATCACTGAAGGTGATTAATACCCCTGCCCCATCACGTCTCTGATTTATTTCCACAAAATACTGTCACCATAGCAACACGGTTTCCAAAACATTCAAAATGTCTTGCACATCTTTACCTCAAGACCATCTGGTGTGCCAAATCACATGAGCATTGGTCAAAAACTAAGGAAGTAGTTTCATCTGCAATATTTTCCCCTGATTTATCCAATATGCTGTTATCATGGCAATGCAAATTCCGAAACATATGTCTTGCACATTTTCATCCCAATATCAATTTGTGTGCCAATTTCTATGAGCATTGCTTGATAAATGAGAATGTAGTTCAATCAGCAAGATTTGTTACAGACCGATTGACCTGTACCCTTTTCAAACTTTGTTTAGAGGGTGGAATGAATATGGCAATAAACTAAAATACATAAGATTTCTCATAAACTTACAGCTTTGCCATATTCCGTGGACAGCATATCCTCCATGGACTGGAACCGGATGATGGTGTGCTTGATGCGGTGGAACAGGGATCGCTCCCAGGCGATGGCCCCAGCCACCGGGGGCTGGTTCTTGGAGACTGGGGGGTTGTGTTGGTACTGCTTGAAGAGGGCTTGAACTGTATCCACCTGGCATGGTGATGGAAGACAGGAGTAAGATAAAAGATTACACAAACTCCAGAAACATGCAATACGGATAATAAATCATTGTTTTTTACGCTCATTCCATACCTATATTTTATCCACATAAACTTTTTAAAGTTCAATATATTTCAAGATATGTAATTGGAATTTATATGTATTTATGTTTTCATCGTCTTTTATCAAACTCATTGACTTCTTTTACACTTAATTGCAAAACCAATCTTATTTTACCAGAAAGTGTGCTTTCACTTGCCTCCAATAAGAACTTCGCTGTCAAATAAATCCATTTTTTCAGGGCCCAATAATAAGGAAATAGACGTAGATGTAGATGGTAAATTACATCCCAGACAAAAGTGAAAAATCACACTTTTCTGAGTTTTTAAATCTGTAATTTGTCATTTGTGATTTCATTATTCAACAATTAACTGTTCATCTGAATTTTCTATTCAAGAATTTTGTAATCAATACTTCATTTTGTTTATGACAATCATTTTAAAGCTGTACATACATTTTACTTTAATGGGCTTTTTTATTTAATTAATTATTCAATTGTGTCATGTTTTTAACTTTGTACACTGTATTGTGTTTTTTAAAACCTTTCAGCTGTTTTAGCTGCCAGACATGACCTGAATAAAACCATATTGAATTGAATTGAATTGAATTGAAAACGTGTGCACATTCTACAGTCAAAATCTGGTGTAGCAGAGCCACAAAAGCCCAGTCTGATTAGGGTTAATTTTGCTTTGTGTATGCCCCACCTCTTTGCCGTACTGCAAGAGGATGTCATTGAACTTCTTCATCATCTGCGAGTTGATGGCCTCGCGGGAGCGGATGTGCCGGAACTTGAGCAGCATGTCGAAGGCGCCCTCGGCCGAGCGCAGCGTCTTGAAGGACTCGTCGATGAAGTGCTTGGCCTCGTCCTCAATGGCCGCCACCTCCTTGCCGAACCAGTCTATGACCTTGCGCCACTGGAGCTGGTGTTTGAGGCTGAAGGGGTCAAAGTTCACCTGCGGGGAGGGGGTAACAGAATCATGGTATCATCACAATGGCAATTTGCAGTACCTTCAGGTTCATAATAGTTTGATAGCAACAGATTTCTACTTGTT
>JZLH01S0626664.1:58438-73827 GCA_001188425.1 Eucidaris tribuloides | reverse complement strand
GGGCACTGATATAGTTCCCGGGAAGCGACAATATGACGACCTGAGCAAAAAATACAGTATTTCCTAAGATGAATATTTACGTCGAAGTTCCTTGCGTAAGCACGCCTGTTGGGCTTTTTTCTGTACAAAAGTACATCAATAATCATGATGGCCACTTCATTAGATTCAGTATACATAGATGTGATGGAAAAAGCTGTCAATTCATCACTCTATTATGTTTTCCAAAAATATTCTATATAACTAAATGTCACGATACCTGTATCCCTTTCTATCTATCTATCTATCTATCTATCTATCTATCTATCTATCTATCTATCTATCTACCTATCTACATATCAATCTATCAATCTATCTATCCATCTATGTATCTATTATCTGTCTATCTATATCTAGCTCAGTTTCTTCTTCATTTCCATCTATTCATCTATCTATCTATCTATCTATCTATCTATCTATCTATCTATCTATCTATCTATCTATATATCTATCTATCTATCTGTCTATCTAACTAGCTCAGTTTCTTATTTCCATTTCCATCTATTCATCTGTATGTCGATCTATCTATCTATCTATCTATATTTCTATCTATCTACCTATCTATCTATCTCAGTTTCTTCTTTCTATTTCTGTCTATTTATCTGTATGTCAATATGTCTATCTATCTGTCTGTCTAGATCGATCTATCCATCTATCTATCTATTATCTATCTATCTATCTATCTATCTATCTATCTATCTATCTATCTATCTATCTATCTATCTATCTATCTGTCTGTCTGTCTGTCTGTCTATCTGTCTATCTATATAACTGAAATGATTTAAATTCACTGACCCGTAATTCGTCGAAACACGATCAATCAACAGCGTGAACATTTTATAAATAGCGCCATCTTACAACAAAAATCGAGGCTTTCCTTTCCAGTGTTCCACATCAATTGATCGACTCTCGACAGTCAGATCAGGTCCTATTGTACACCCCTCCCCCATTTTGAACTTACAGACGTTTAGGGCGTTTTCCTTTTCTGTAAAAAAAAATAGGCCAATAAATTAGTCCAACACAGTAGACTTAATGCATAATAATAATAATGATAATAACTACGTCGTTTTCACCCGGGGTTTAGCCTTTTCAGTGCCAGACACTGCTCTTCCATGTTACCTGCAATTATCACCAAATTTTCCACTAGTCCACGTCCCTCCTCCGCTGTTAGGTGCGAAGCAGGATAAATCGCCTATGCTGAAGGATAAAATTTCGCGTGACGGGGAATTGAACCCCAAACTCTCTGCGTGAAATGCATAAATCCACTACGCGACACCACGACACCTTCAGATAACAGGAATGATATGTTCATTGGCACGTGACTATCGCTGAAATGCATTGTCTACCATGCCTACTACATGAAGTCATATGGGAGTATCAGTTCAAAGACTGATTCAGTCTATGAACTTAAACCTGATGTTACTCAAACAATACTAATTTTCACACCATAAAATCGTAAGAAAGCAACCTTTCACGAAAATAATGAAAAAAAAAATCGGAGTGCGCTGAGTTATTTTATCTTATTTTTCTTTTTTAACAGAATAGTAGGGGCCTAGGGCTCCACACTAACTTTTTTTTCTGCTTGCCCTTTGGGCAAGTGAAATTATCAATCATTTTACTTGCCCGAATGAAAAATTTACTTGCCCAAAAATGAACAATGATAAAAACATTCAAAATTATTTTTCCACTAAGACCTTTTTATGGCATTGGAAGTTTGTAATTTTAATTCTGGGGGTTGCAAAAGGTGTGATTTCTGAATTTCAAGAGTTACATGTATAAAATAAAGTACATAGTGAAAAAAAAAAATGATGGAATTAATAGCTGAACAAACAATTGCACATTATTTTTTTTTCATTTGAGGGGATCAAAAGTTTTGCTCTTGCCCGATTTTGCGCAAGTTAAATTTAAACTCATTGGTTTGAGTTTTTACTTGCCGACAATGAAATTTTACTTGCCCGGGCAAGCCGGCAAAAGTGCTTAGTGTCTGAGCCCGGCCTATATTGACACAAAAAATGTAATACACAAGGGCAATATATATCAGCATGCATAACGCCATAAAGCTGAATTTATTGATCAGGATACATTCTGATCCCAAATTGATGACTTTTGTGGTGCTACGTGCAATTCAATGATTCTCATAGGTTACAGAATATACCCGCCCCCAAATAGACAGTCTGCCACTTGAAAAATACAATATCGTAATATCTAAGCAGGGAGGAACAGAGAAATGATTGGTCGATGATCGAGCGTTTCAATCATGTCAGTTGTTATTATCACGGGTTTGGGGCCTAGTCCTATAGCCCTTATGTTTGGTTTGGGTGCTGTTTTTTATGCTATACTGGGGGTTGGGGATTCAAGCATGACAAAAACACTGACATCTCAATGCACCCGAGTCATTGCATAACCCTTTGAATTGTTCTTTTGTTTTTGTTTTGGAAGCCCCCCGTTATGGCTGACATAAACTCCAGTGTTCTGAATCGATACACATCTATACAGTCCGCCACTAATCAAAAGGCCAGTAAAGACACAACACAAAAACGAAAACAATAGCAAAAACAAACAAAAAATCCTTGATCGTACACGCGTGCGCACGCATGCGAAGATGATAAGGACAATAAAGTGGAACGAAACCAACAATTTAAAGCTTCATTTTATTGTTACTTTTGTCTGAACAAGTTTTGTTCACGTGTCTTTGTCATTAGTTCTGAGATCATAATATAATCGAAACTAAACGAATTATACTGACTCCTAGGTTACTGCCATTCCTGCAAACTTTCATTCACGTGGGTGAAAATGTGCATAATCTGTAATCATCCTGCAATTATTATAATTATAATTTTTAGAATCATTCTGCTGATTATACGTGCGTTACAAATTATGTGACGTATAAGGGCGTATTAATCTGGCAACAATAATCACCTGGCTAGTCTAATTAGAAGGAGGAGGGACTTCACGAGCAAGCAAAATGAAGCAAAAATTATTAATTGTGATGATTAACATGGGAATGTGCATGGTCAGAGAAAATGTTGTTAATGTTCATTTTTTAGCTGTTTCGAACCATATAGTATCACTATACAGAATAGTCCCTGAAAAAGAATAAAGCAAAACACAACACAGGTGTGAAGATATTTTTAGATTTTAGTAACAAATAATTAGGTAAAACAAGGTATATATTTTGAAAGCATGTTTTCCCCTTCCCTTCATTTCATTATTCATATAGTCGCAGGCCGTTTTTCATTCAAGCATGTCTGAGTAAAGACAATCAGTATTGATTGACAGTATAAAAACTCATTTGCAAGAGCAACTCTGAGAATCAAACAGCCATATTGGAATGCTCTCGGCATGAAGCACACCATTAAAACCCAGTTTTATCTATGGTAGAAAAGAGTACCCCCTTTTTATAACATAACTTTGCATGATTGACCTGGCTAGATGACATTTTTGATGTGCGCTCATAAGGCATATACAGTGTGTCTCAAAGAAAAATTGTGCAAATGAAAACCGCCCTCTTTGGCAGTTAGGAAATACTGTTGTGACGTGATGCTTACATCAACGTCAAGAACATAGTCTTACCTTTAGTTCTGTTCAATTTGCTTGTTTTCATATTGAGATAGACCTTTGTATATCAAAAAACGAAAGGATAAAATAACAATTGGGCCACTTTCACTACAGTCCCAAGTAAAAGTGGCACATTTGTGATTTTACCCTTTCGTTGTTAACTAAACATAATTATCTTACTCGATTGAAACAAGCAAATTGTACAGAATAAACGGCATTTGAAAGAAAAGACAGTACCCTGGATGTTGATGTAAGCAATACGTCACAAAAGTATTTTCTAATAATCATCAAACAGGGCTTTTTGATTTGCACAATTATTTTTAAGACACACTGTATAATCTTGGACGAATATGCAAGACTGGACCGGAAGCGCGGTGGCGGCAGTCGTGTGTTCGCTTGCACACGACACCTAAACCAAGCAAACAAGGTAGCCACATTACGGAACGATAATTTTGATACTTTATCGAAAATTGCATTTCGGGCTGATTTTCTGCTTTCATTAACAGAAAAATGGTTGTAGCTACAACTAACATGACTAAGAAGATAAGTTAAATGAAAAAATAGATATTTAAACCTCGTTTTCTATGACTACATTTTATTTGCAAACTTATGGATAACTGTCAATGTAAACCTGAAATGATACCAAAAAATTATGTTTTCATAAAAGTCTGAAGATTTATGGAAACACGAATGCAATTTATGTTGCAATCTTCATGAAAGTGATTGAAGATAGAGGTTTCATTTCTTTATACTTGGTTATACATGTTATGATATTTGTTACCAATTTGAATTCATTAAATTTGATATTGATATTGATTTGTATTTCTTAGAGGTTTTTTTTTCTTCAGAAAGCCTAAATACAAACAATCCTATTTCGTGCGTTAACTTAATGGGGTGGGGCTCTATATACATGTCAAATGGATGGGCTACATTATATGTCACCTATTATGATAGCGTATTTCATATATTGCATAAATTATCAGTTTGATTACTGCAATTGTATTGAATCCTGTCTCATTTGTTAACTTGATAATGTGGGGGGGGGGGTAGGGTACATATACAAGATGGGCGGCCTTATCTGTTATGTGTGTGTCCTCTATCATATTCATTTGTTGTGGATTTGTGTGTCTGTTCTGTTTGTCTATAGGCCTACTTGTGTAATTATTTCTTATATCCCGTATTTGCATTGTATTTGTATTTGCATTACTGATTTTACGGACGGTTTTAAATTGTTAAGCTCATGTCTTTTGGCCCATGGACCATGAAATGAGTAACTGAAAGAAAGTTATCTTTTTAGAATGTGGACAATTAATTTTTTTCTCATTTCTTCACTTTTTTAAATACAACGTAGATTACATTACACACATTTTTGGCACTTTTGGAAAAGAAGAGGGCAGCTTCTAATGCCATGAATGCAATTCATATGAAATATCAAAGATATGGGCTTAATTTTTTTTAGTAATGATTTCACACTTTTTGATATTTTTGGCTTACTTTGTTCATCTATTCTTATCATAATGAAATGACTTGAAATTAAAACAATAAACCAGTTTGTAAAATTGTATTATTACAACTTACGCTTTGTAAAGGGACGAATTTCATTTAAACGAAACTTGTGTATGAAGTCATAAAGAAATTGATAGCATCACGTAAAAGGTTAGGCGATAAATCATGCATGCACGAGATGCCTTCTGCAGGAATGTGCAGGTGATGGTATTCCTTTCAACATAATATACCACAAGCAATAGGCCGCTTCGGTAATTTATTCAAATTTATGAATACTTTATTTTGCAGCCTAGTGACGGGATATCATATCCTGATATTAAACCAATAGTGGAGCAGATAACCCTAAGAATCGTTCAGTTGATGATACAAGCATGAAATTTCGCACAAATATAGAGTTAAGGTCGCTCTCTCAGAAAAAGATCCTGGCCACGAAAAATTCCAAGATGGCGGCCATTTTCCAAGATGGCTGCCAGATGATATCATTATGAGATAATTGCCAGGGTTTTTTTTTTGGATATGTGTCAAACTTTCAACTTTGAACTTGAGTGGTAGATGTCTCATAGGAAGCTGAAGGTCACCAAAAGGTCAAAGGTCAGAGGCAGGGTCAATGACCTTTCTGAGCCCAGTGTTAAGTGTTTTGAGCAAGTTTCTATTATTTCCCATAACTTTGCCCCTATTTGCACAATTGTGACCGAATTTGGGTGGTAGATGTCTCACTGGAAGGTGAAGGTCACCAAAAGGTCAAAAGGTCACCTGTAGGGGTCATTGACCATTTTGAGCCCAATGTTAAGTTTTTGGAGCAGGTTTCTATTATGGCCCATAACTTTGCTCCCATTTGCACAATTGTGACCAAACTTGGGCGGTAGATGTCTCATAGGAAGCTAAAGGTCACCGAAGGGTTAAAGGTCGCTTCCAGGGGTAAACGACCTTTTTGAGCCCAATGTTATTTTTGGGGGGCCAAGTTTTTATTATGTCGCATAACTTTGCCCCCATTTGCACAATTGTGACTAAACTTGGGCGGTAGATGTCTCATAGAGAGCTAATATCACCGAAAGGTCAAAGGTCACTGGCAGCAAGTTTCTCTTATGTCCAATAAAAAGAAATAAAGATGCTGACCACAAAAAATTCCATTTTCCAAGATGGCTGCGAGATGACCACATAATTTTGAGATATTTGCCAAGTTTTTGTTGAGTGTGGGTCAAAATTGAGTTAAATTTCAAGCTTTTTAGACCTATTACCTTGCCGACAGTGAATATAATAAAAAAAATCGGATATGGCTGCCTTTTTCCAAGATGTCCAGGCCAAATACCGATGTCATGCAAACTACACATATCGTCATCGATATGTCGAGATGTTTGATTGATCCAACCACTTCTGTGTTTTTGGCCACTATGATTCAGAAAAGTATATGAAAACACAGGCATTATTTTGTGTTAACCCTTCATTTACCAAAAGTAAAAATAAAACTGAACAAGGTAACAGTATTTTGCCCCAAATCTCTTACAAAGTCTCCAAATGACATAACATAGAGCTGAATAAAATGTCTACTCCGGGAGTCTAGGTGATCCAGAAATATATTTAAAACAATCACTTTAACCCCCCCCCCCGCCCATGTGTCTACATTCTTCAACCTTGAAAATACAGGTTAATCGGTTCGCTACATGAAATAAAAATCACGGTTTAACACTGATGAAATTAACGTATTAAATCCCCTCCTCCAATTTTCTTGAACCTGGGACATCCTCTCTACGTTTCGTGAACTCGGAAAAGCAATGTCAAATTAAGGTAATTTGTTTTTTCCCTTCTGAATAAAAACTTCAACAGGTATCACACTTTGAAAAAAAGGCCTCTAGCACAAGAACTATGATGAGTGTTTCACCGATGGAGTTCCACTATTCACCCTGCATCCTCATTCCTTAGCAACGTAACTGACGTAAAAAAGGTTTATCATCCAAGCTTTATATTCCGACTCAAAAGTATATGTAATATCTAAAACATCATTTCATTCTAATCTTAACCTCAATGTCCGAATTGAATGTTAATTACCATTTTATCATCGGTTGATCACCTTTGGTGCCTGACAAATTTAATTACAGGAGCAGCTGCAGAGCGGAGTGTAGCGTAGTCCATTCTTTACACATCTGCATCTTCTACATCATTCCTTTTAACCATTAGTAAAAGTCTCGGCTTCCTCAACCCGCCCATAACAATAGAACTACCCGTGTTTTTCAAACCCCGAATTTTAATTTTTACCTTCTGGGCTTCCTATCTTGCTGTAAACTACTGGGGCTGTTCACCCTTAACCCAATCCTTAATCTTACGTAATAACATTGAAAATGTTAATAAATTCCTCAAAAAAAGTATGGAAATCTAAGTTTGATCGGTTATATCTCCCGTTTCGTAGAAATAATCATTGCAAGCTTGGTATCTTTGGAAAGATTATTTAATTTTCTTTAAAACAATACCCTACTTGTTATGATTATGCCATCAGGGAAAGGGCAGGATCTTAAAATGTGGTGTAAAGTGTAAATTGAAAAGCTGCAAAATGACCAAAGTTCGGTTAGTCACCCAATTGTTGTTGTTGTTGATAAGTGAGTTTTCCATTGTCTCTTTGGTTGTTATACGCTCTAATGTGAACATTGACATGGATTGAAGAAACACCGGCAAAATAAGCAAGCAACAACAACAAAAAGTGAAAAAAAAAACATGTATGGGCATTAAAAACTGTACATAACACATTTAATCTCACGGACCTTTCACCACATTTACACCACAAAGTGATAAAAAGGTGTCAGGCTTGATTTAAATGGATTTTCTCAGAGAGAGAACATTTGAACATTTGTCCGATCAACTTGGCCGGGCTGTACGGAAGAGAGTCACAAATGCAACGACATTGGCAGGTTTGCGTCAATTACTGATTGACGAGTGGAATACCAACCCACGGCAACGAATCACGAAGTTCATCAACAGCATGTGGAAGTGGTGCCAGGCGGTGGTGCAGGTACGTGGGTCTTCCACCCGATACTGAACTCTGATCATGTTATTAAAATCAATGAACATTGATGAAATCAAAGATCCATGGGAAGATAAACATGAAAATTCATGCAAATCAAGCCCTTGACACTGTTTTATCACTTTGTAGTGTTAATGTGGTGAGATTAAATGTCTGTGAGATTAAATGCCTGTGAGATTAAAATGCCTTATATCCAGTTTTTAAATGCCCATACATGTTTGTTTATTTGGTTGTTTCACTTTTTGTTGTTGTTGTTGTTTGCTTACTTGTGCAGGTGTTTCTTTCAATCCATGTCAATGTTCACATTAGAGTGCTTAACAACCAAAGAGACATTAAAAAAACTCACTTATCAACAACAACAAAAATTGGGTGTTTTACCGAACATTGGTCATTTTGCAGCTTTTCAATTTACACTTTACACCACATTTTAAGACACCGCCATTTTCCTGGCTGCATAAACATAACAAGTAGGGTATCATTTTAAAGAAAATTAAATACTCTTTCAGATGATACCACGCTAGCATTGATTATTATTACGAAACGGGAGATATGACCGATCAAACTCAGATTTCCAAACTTTTTTTGAGGAGTTTATATTGTCTGACTTAAGCAAATTTAATCTCTACTGGCGTGGACCATTTTTTTATTTTACTAAAGAGGCCACTTTTTTGTCACCTTGACACGAGAATTAAACTTCGGACAAAATAAATCGACCCAGAAATACAGAAATTACTGTTCTGAAAACAACACGAGACCAGACAAATCATTTTTCAGATAGAGGCACATAGAAAAGTAGCATTGGCAGCTACGTTGTCACTATGGTAAACAAGAAACAAGGTGATCGCCAAAATGTGTCTCGCCCAGTTTCGCATACATACAAACTTGCTCAAAAATGTAACGCTGGGCTCAAAAGGTTTTTGACCCCTACCGGTGACCTTTGACCTATTGGTGACCTCCAGCTTTGTATGAGACATCTGCCACCCAAGTTCGGTCACAATTGGGCGAAAGGGGGCAAAGTTATGGGACATAATGGAAACTTGCTCCAAAAAAATAAGATTGGGCTCAAAAAGGTCATTGACTCCTGACAGTGACCTTTGACCGTTCGGTGACATTTATGTACCTATGAGACATCTACCATCCAAGTTTGGTCACAATTATGCAAATGAGAGCAAAGTTGTGTACCAAACTTGCTCAAAAACTCAACATTGGACTCAAAAAGGTTATTGACCCCAAGGTGACCTTTGACCTTTTGGTGACCTTCAGCTTCCTATGAGACATCTACCATCCAAATTTAGTCACAATTGTGCAATTGGGGGCAACATGATAGAAACTTACTAAAAAAAACAACATTGAACGTAAAAACGTCATTGACCCCTGCCAATGACCTTTGACATTTTGGTGACCACTTGCTCCCCATGAGACATCTACCCACAAGTTCAAAATCGGAATTTTTCTCAATTTTGACCCACATCCAACAAAAACTTTGCAAATATCTCATAATTATGTTGTCACCTGGCAGCCATCTTGGAAAATGGCCGCCATCTTGGATTTTTTTTCGTGGCCAGGATCTTTTTCTGAAAGAGTGACCTTGACTCTATATTTGTGCCAAATTTCATACTTGTATCATCAACTGAACGATTATGGCTCAAAATCACTTTTATCTGCTCCACTACAATGTGTGCTACAAACTATGGCATATGGTGCCAAACAACGGGTCTATACATGTATAAGGCTAAAGAAATAATAATAAAAAAAACAGCGTCTTGTTACTCAGAGAGCCATGGAAAGACAGGGGCTAAATGCATAAATACGAGACAGATGTAAAACCTCAGACATACGCATGAACCCAAATCAAAGATACCATTGAGAAAATTAACTAAACACTACACAAAAACTAAGTTCCCCCTTTTTGAAAATTCCATAACTTTTTAACGAAATGGTTTTGAGCAGAATAATTTAGCAGGAGTGTTTCTGCACTCATTGGCTAACTTCTGTGTGCAAATGTGATTCATCCATCAAGTCATGCATGAGTGAGCATGTAATAAAGGCAAAAATGTCACTTTTCAAAAGTCACAAGGGTCATTTTGAGGGATTTGTGATGTAGGATTTTGACAAATTCTGTTTCTGTTGAATGATTAAGCGCTATTTATGTTAATCAGCTATCGTTTGACCCCCTGACAATTCTTTTGGCACTTTTCGCATATTTACGCTTCAGTGAGCTCAATTTAAAAATTACATCCATCCTCAATTTTGAAATTGTAAAATCCATAAAGTTTATTGAAAAAAAAATGAAATCCGATATTTTTCAGCAAAATGTATCTTTACACGTTGTATGGACATAAGAGGTTGTAACCATGTCAGGGTTCAGTGAGCACACTTTATAAATAAAGCAAAAAATACCATTATTTACCATTATTTTGGCATAAGAGATGACTCCTGTGACTTTTGAAAAGTGACATGTTTGCCTTTAATTCATGCTCACTTATGCATGGCTTGACGGATCAATCTTATTTTCACACAGAGATTAGTCAAGGAGTGTGGAAATGTTCCTGCCAATTTATTTTGCTAAAACTTATTTCATTAAAAAGTTATGGTATTTTAAACAAGGGGGAACTTACTTTTTGTGTAGTGTTTAGATTGAATGGAGGCGGTCAGGGCATATCGCCAGGATAACAGATAATCATTGGACAAAGAGGGTAACAGAATGGCAACCTCGTTCCGGAAAAGGGAAAGAAGGAAACAAAAGCGACGGAAGAATGACATGGTCACAAGAGGAGAGATATTGATGTATGGATAATGCTCGAATATTTTTTTATACTACCGTACAGAGGATGGATCAGCATAGATAAGTAGATGAGATTATTTCTTTCATGTGTTGCTATGGAAAATCAATAATAAAAATGTACCTTGCAAGCACAGGTGTTTGCTATGTCTGGTATCTGGTTGCCAAGAGTAACCTTTCGTTAGAATAGTATGCATACAATTTGCATTTATTATGAAACTGTTCTAGTGACCTAGGGGTCAGTTGAAAGGAAGTCTGAGCGTGCGCAGTAGCACTTGTATGGCTGTTTCCTGAAGTTCTCTGCATCGGCGAACATAATTTGCATTTCAATGCCATGGCAAATTTTGTTCACCGCACAAGGGAAAATTGGTCTTTGTTTCGTATCTCGTCGTATATAATTATGTCTCTGGTATAGACGACGGTGGAATACTGGGGAAATATTTATCTCCTCCGGGTTATTCTCATCTCGGTGTTATCTTCACGTGTAAACGCCACTTTCGTGATGAGTTATTATCCTCTGGTATTAAACCAAAGTGTGTAACCAACCATTGCATAATGGTGCCGAAACATGGTCTTATGAATAGAACAAAATCGTCATATAAGCCAAAGCCATTAATGCGAGACAGGTGTAAAAACTCGGACAAACGCAACAGAACTCAAATGAAAGATATCATTGAGAAAATTAACTATTAAATGAAGGTGGTCAGCAGGTCAGGGCATGTCGCCAAGATAACAAATAATAGTTGGACAGAGAGGATATCACAATGGCAATCTCGTTCCGAAAAATAGAAAAGAGTCGGACAAAAGCGACGATGAAAAGACGATAATACAGAAAAATGACATGGTCACGAGAAGAAAGAAATCATGGAAAATACTTGAAGAGGATTTCATACTACAGAGAATGAATCAGCATAGATAAGTAGATAAGATATTTCTTTCATCTGTTGCTATGAAAACTCAATAATATAAATGTTCCTTGCAAGCACTAGTTGTTACTATGTCCGAAAAGCTACCAGGTTGTCAAGAGCACCTTTGTTAGAATAGTATGCATAAAATTTTCATTTATTATAAAACTGGTCTAGTGACCTAGGGGTCAATTAAATTGCATTGTGAGCGTGCACAGTGGCACTCCTGTGGCTGTTCCTCGAAGTTCTATGCATCTGCGAACATAATTTGCATTTCAATGCCGTGGCAGACCTGGCTCAATGCACAACAAAGAAACTGGCCTTTGCTTCCAATCCTGTCGTTATGTAAATCCTTGGTATAATGGTTACATCCACTGTCGTGCAGATGGAGTGTTCGCCGGGGTGTACGGTATTAGTTCCTGTACTCAAATGTGACAGTACACTTTAAAAAAAATAAAAATAAAATAACACGATTAAACAAAAAATTGCGGAATTGAAATTTTTCGTAAAATTATTGTAAAAAAAACAACAACAACAACAAAAAAAAACAAGCCGGCTCGACTAACAAACGAAAAATCCACCTGTCCTCGCTGTGGATATTATTTCATCATTATTGTAATTTGCGATGTGATGCAACACGATAATTAATCATAAATTGAATAATCTCTGTGGTATCAGTGGCGATATTCTATCGCAGAGATCTAGTTCCCGGGAACAATATCATGAGCGGCTAAAAAATACAGTACAAGGTATACGATTTCCTTTTGTTCTTTAAAAAACAACAACAACAAATTTTCCACCAATAGTCACTGCTTTTTAGACTCATCATAACTGTGGCGAAGACGTTGCCACGGGAGAAAAATCAATTAATTAGTTTAATTTCCTTTCCAAAATATCCTAGTACATCTATCTATCTATCCATCTATCTATCTATCTATCTATCTATCTATCTATCTATCTATCTATCTATCTATCTATCTATCTATCTATCTATCTACCTATCCATCTCTCTCTTTCTCTCTCTCTCCATTTATGTATCTATGTGTATTCATTAATAGAACTGAAATTACTTCCAGTCACTGACTATACCTCGAAGCACGCTCAGTCAAAACGTGAGCATTTTTATAAAATGCGCCCTCTTGCTGCAGACTTCAAAGGCTTTCCTGTCCACAATGTTCCAAGTAGATTTATTTTAACGACTCGTATCATGTCTGTCCTTATTTTAATACCCCCCCCCATAATTATGAAGTTTTAGAGCATATTTATTTTGATGATCATAAAGAACAAAAATGAAAACAAACTAATGCAAAACAATAGAGATAATAATAAAATTGAGAATAATAATTTCTTATTTACCCATGGGTATCCTTTTCAACGCTGCTCTTCCACTGGGCCCTGCAATTTTAGTATTACCCCAGTTTCCACCCGGTCCTTATTTCGCCCTATAGGTGCGGAGCAACAATCAGGATAAAGTATCGTTATATCTAAGCAGATATGTTTATGATCTGAACATTCTTGGTCA
This sequence comes from Eucidaris tribuloides, assembly GCA_001188425.1. Lineage (NCBI taxonomy): Eukaryota > Metazoa > Echinodermata > Echinoidea > Cidaroida > Cidaridae > Eucidaris > Eucidaris tribuloides. Next base: position 60,505 of record JZLH01S0626664.1, on the reverse strand, counting down.
ATGAGCGCTTTCAATCACTGGTCAGTGGTTATTCACTATCATGCACTCTAAAAATTGGAATGTTATCTCAACATTTTTAAAGGGCCGAGGAGTGACCACATGCACCTTTCTCCCTTCTCACTGTTTTCACCTTTAACCAGCTGGACCTGACATTAAATGTTGAATCCAGCTGGATAAACGGTTGGATATAACATCTAGAAAGTGGTCACTCCTCGGCCCTTTTAGATGTTGAAATAACATTTCCGTTTTTAGAGTGTGGGCTTGAGGCTTATACCAGCTCCATGTTTATACCGATATAAGCAGGCCAGTAAAATCACAATACGTATAAAAACAAAATCCTTGATTGTACACGCGTGCGCACGTATGCGAAGATGATAAGGACAATGAAGTGGAACGAACAAACCAGTTTAATTGTTAAAAACTATTTTATTGTTACTTTTGGCTGAACAAATTTTGTGCACGTGTCTTTATTAGTTCTAGGATCCAGGATTCCAGGTGCAATCGAAACTTCAGAAATTATGCTGACTCTTCCGGCAAATTTCCCTTCACGTGGGTGAAAATGTGCACAAACTTTAATCATCCTGTAACTATTATGATTATTATTTTTATAAACGTGCGTTCTACGCAAGCAAAATAATATGACGTGCATAAGTTGAACACTACGAAAATAATCACTTGATTATAATAAGGAAAGAAGACGGACTTGACGAGCAAGCAAAATGAGGCAAAAATGATTAATTACGATGATTAACATGGGAAGGTGGAGTTAATGTTGTTAATGCTTATTTTTAGTTGTTTCTAACCATAAAATCACTGAAAACACTAACGTATACATAGTCATTTTACATCAATGTTATAACTTAACGTTTCATTTTGGGGTGCAGAAAAATGACATTTTGATGTTAAAGACACTATATAACACTGTGGAATACCCATTTAAAAAATTGTCGAACTTTGCAATCTGACATACACTATATAACACTGTGGAAGACCCATTTAAAAAATTGTCGAACTTTGCAATCTGACATATCTGACAGTGTTTGAATGGACAAATAAACACCCTATAATACAAAAGTTTGGACAGTTATGCTGTCACTAGTGCAATATGTGCAGATACAAATTGGCACATGAATTTCCTATCAGGCGATAGGAAATTCTGCAACACAGTAGTCTATGGGGGAAAGCTGGAATGGTCTCTCAATGATTCTCACTCTTTTAGAGCACTTAATGATCGTTTTAAACTGCAATTTTTTCAGGACTTCATTTTTTAGATCGTATCACAGACACTGATAGCATGGAAAATCATGTAGCTTAGATTTTTTAAACTGGAAACATTGTTATACAATGCCTTTAAAGACACTTATAACATTGTGGAAGCCTCATTTACAAAAAAAATGTCAAACTTTGCTATCTGCATATCTCACAGTGTTTGAATGGACAATTAAACACCCTGGAACACATAACTTTAGACAGTTATGTATGGTGTCACTTGTAAAATACGTAGAGATAAGAAGCAGCGCATGAATTATTCACATCGAGATAAAATTCTGCAACACGGCAGTCTATGGGGGATGGGACTGGAATAGTCGCACAATGGTTTTCACTTTTTAAAAGCACATATGATCGTTTTGAACTGCAATTTTTCCAGGGCTTCATTTTTAGACCTTATCAAAGACACCGGTAGAATGGGGAATCATGTAGCTCAGATTTTTTCAAACTGAAAACATTGTTATACAATGCCTTTACACACAGAAAAAAATTACAAAACTTAAGTTTAAAAAATGCAAAAAATGTAGAATAGGACCTCCACAATTGTCAATTTGTTGTGTAAATTTTACCTAAGAAGTGAATTTTACACAAATTTATATAAACTATATTTGCATAACGTTTTTGTACATTTTTACCGGACATGTAAATTTTACAAATATTATTTAAATCATTATGTTATTTAACAAAATGATTTACATAATATCTCTAAAATTTACATGTTAGGCTAAAATCTACAAAAATGATATGCAAATATAGTTTACATAAATTTGTGTAAAATTCACTTCTTAGGTAAAATTT
>JZLH01S0626664.1:42631-53774 GCA_001188425.1 Eucidaris tribuloides | reverse complement strand
CTTCCACCTTCTTTTTAAAATCATCCTACTGATACGCCTATGGTTAATAACTAAGAAACTACTTGCTGTTAAGAAATGACTGCAGGAGATAAAAATAGAGTTATATGTATTGATATTATTGTATTTATCTTATAATGATGATAATGTTTTAAATAACGACTCAACTACCACCCCCCCCCCCCGAAAAGTATCACTTATCAACCTCGGCCAAACCTGCGGGCAGAAAAAGAACTTTAAACATAGGATTTAGCGGGGCGGGGGGGGGGTTCTCCCCATTAGGTTTATAGAATGTATGTTATTAGTATCTACCGCAGTATTGATTTCATCCATAAAGACGATTGTGGAAAATGATGACAAATATCATAGTTCCCATCTCGTCATGCTCGTTGAGCAAATTACATTAGAAATGGCGCACCAACGTTTGAAAACACTGTCAGTCTAAACAAGAACATTGCTTTTATTTGATATGGATTTTTTTTTTTCATACTTTGCATTCACTGATACAGATGTATAAAATCAATGTGAACTCAAAATTCTCATCGACCTCGGTATCCTTTTTCTCTCTAATTGCATCACACGTCATGTACATGTACTTGACATCGAAAAAATCGTGATAAATCCACTTTCAATGTGACAACCGTAATAACTGATAATAGATACAAACATAAATGTTTAATCCCTCTCAGTCTCACACTCAGTACGTTACAATGCAAAGAGCATGTCATTCTGTAGCAATGGCACTAAAAGGCGTATGCCTTTCTCCTCAAACATGTCAAGAGTAGATCATCCCTTCAAAAAGCTACTTAACAGGTCGTATATTGTATTACGTAACTATACTATTGTCAACAAGGCACCACATTTTATATCTTCTTAAAATGATAAGGAATTAAAAAATTATCCTCTACTTTTTGGCTCAACGATCTACACGTTGACAGAATAAAATGGTTCGGCAGCGTTGATTAGCTGATAATTCCGGTCAATAATCAACTAATTACATCTTAACGAAAGTCACTTGTCGCATCCAATTACATTGGAATTAGTTTAGACTATTGTCCGAATCGTGGCACTGAGAGATAGATCCTTCGTACACGTCACCGCCGTCATCTGAAGTGTGTCTGCGTGGGTGTACGACACCTGAGGATTTCTATTTCACTTTCAGTTTAGTCTTATTTGACGTCTGATGCTGAACAATATTCTCGACCAATCGGTTTTGTATAACCCTATCCATCACTCATAACAATTAATAAAATAATTTATTTTCTAACCAAATTTTTGAGTGATTTATCCAGTAAAAATTAGGTTATGTTTTCTTAGATTGCACTTGCAAGAAGTAGCAGAAAAGAGGGATAATTTAAATTATTCTGTTAGATCCTTGGCAGTTTTCCCGAGAATAAGGACTGTTACTGATCCAATTTGAACAGACCATTGTCCATCAATCTACTGTATTTGAATTCTACAAAACCGTTACACAACCGTGTAAACGGCAACTTACACGAAAATGTTCTTTACATTGTTATCTAATATGAATGTTATAGGACATAATTTCACATTTTAAAACGGTGTGTGTAGAAAAGCAGCAACTTTTGCTCATAAGGAGAGTCGTGAATTTACTTGATATTCATTTCAATTCATTCGTTTTAGATATAATTAATAATGAAAATATTCTTTTAAAAATCGTTTAAGTAGTCCGATATTACTCTTGAACGGAGGTGAAACGGAGGGTGGAGGGGAAACTTAACACTCAAAGAGGTGGTGGACCTTTTTAACCCCCCCTTTACACACAGAAAAAAATACAAAAATTTAGTCAAAAATGTAAAATAGGAACTCCACAATTTGCTGTGTAAATTTTACCTAAGAAGTGAATTTACAAAATTTATGTAAACTATATTTGCATATCATATTTTTGTAGATTTTGCCTAACATGTAAATTAGAGATATTATGTAAATCATTTTTGTTAAATAACATAATGATTTAAATAATATTTGTAAAATGTACATGTCCGGTAAAAATGTACAAAAAACGTTATGGCAAATATAGTTTTATATAAATTTGTGTAAAATTCACTTCTTAGGTAAGAATTTACACAACAAATTGACAATTGTGGAGTTCGTATTCTTAACATTTTTTGCATTTTTTTAAACTTTTAAAGTTTTGTAATTTTTTTCTGTGTGTAAAAGGCATCGTATAACAATGTTTTCGTTTGTAAAAAATCTGAGCTACATGATTCCCCATTCTACCGGTGTCTTTGATAAGGTCTAAAAAATGAAAGCCCTGCGAAAAATTGCAGTTCAAAACGATCATATGTGCTTTTAAAAAGTGAAAACCATTGTGCGACTATTCCAGTCCCATCCCCTAGGACTGCCGTGTTGCAGAATTTTATCTCGATGTGAATAATATTTGCGCCTGCTTCTTATCTCTACGCTATTTTACAAGTGACACCATACATAACTGTCTAAAGTTATGTGTTCCAGGGTGTTTTAATTGTCCATTCAAACACTGTGAGATATGCAGATATGCAAAGTTGACATTTTTTTTTTAAATGAGGCTTCCACACAGTTATCAAGTGTCTTTACAAGGCCATTGTATAACAATGTTTCCGTTTAAAAATTAAGCTACATGATTTTCGCATGCTAACCAGTGTCTGTGATAACGATCTAAAATGATAGTCCTGAAAAAAATTGGCAGTTTCAAAACGATCATTAAGTGCTCTAAAAGAGTGAGAATCATATGCAGAGACCATTCCAGCTTTCCCGCATGGAGACTACTGTGTTGGCAGAATTTCCTATCGCTGATAGGAAAATTCATGTGCCAATTTGTATCTGCACATATTTGGCACTAGTGACAGCATACTGGTCCAAAAGCTTTTGTATTTAGGGTTGGTTTATTTTTTGTCCATTCAACACCTGTCAGATATGTCGAGATTGCCTAAATTCGACAATTTTTTAAATGGGTTTCCACAGTGTTAATAGTGTCTTTTAACAATGCAAAATGTCATTTTTCTGCTACCCCAATAATTACGTAGCATTAGAACTTAGGCCTGTTTTTTAAGTTATCAAGACATTGATGTAACATGACTATTGTATAGCGTTAGTGTTTTAGTGATTTTATGGTTAGAAACAACTAAAATAAGCATTAAACACATTAACTCCACCTTCCCATGTTAATCATCGTAATTAATCATTTTTGTGCGCTCCATTTTGTTGCTCCGTCAAGTCCCGTCTTCTTCCTTTATTATAATCAAGTGATATTTTTTCGTTAGTGTTCAAACTTCAATGCCACGTCATATTATTTTGCTTGCGTAGAACGCACGTTTATAAAAATAATAATCTAACTAGTTACAGAATGATTAAAGTTTGTGCACATTTTCACCCACGTGAAGGAGATTTCGGCAATGGCGTGAAGAGTCAGCATTATTTCGTGATTTCGATTGCACCTGGAATTCCTGTGATCCCTAGAGAACTAATAAAGACACGTGCACAAAATTTGTTCAGCCAAAAGTAACAATAAAATAGTTTTTAACAATTAAATGGTTGCTTCGTTCCACTTTATTGTCGCTTATCATCTTTCGCATCGTGGCGCACGGCGTTGTACAATCAATAGGATTTTGTTTTTATACCGTATTGTGATTTTTAACTGGCCGTGCTTATATCGGTATAGAACATGCGAGGCTGGTATAAGCCTCTAAGGCCACACTCTAAAAACGGAAATGTTATCTCAATCATCTAAAAGGGCGAGGCGTGACCACACTAACTTTCTAGATGTTATATCCAACCGTTTAATCCCTTCCCAGCTGGATTCAACATTTAATGTCAGGTCAGTGAACAAAGCAGTGAAGAAGGGAGAAAGTGATGTGGTCAACTTCCTCGGCCCTTTAAAATGTTGAGATAACTCATTCAATTTTAGAGTGCATGATAGTGAGTAACCACTGACGCATGATTGAATGGCGACTCATGTGACCAAGACATGTTCAGACATCCATAAACATATCTGCTTAGATATAACTACTTCTATGCGCTGATTGTTGCTTCCGCACCCACCCTATAGGGCCGAAATTAAGGACTGGTGCGAAACTGGGGGTAAATTACTAAAATTGCAGGGCCCAGTGTCAAAAAAAAGAGGCAGCGATGAAAAGGATCCCATGCGGTAAAATAAGAAATTATTATTTCAATTTTATTATTATCTCTCATTGTTTTGATTATTTTGTTTTCATTTGTTCTTTATGATCATCAAAATAATATGCCTCTAAAACTTCATAATATATGGGGGGTGGGGTGTATTAAACTAAGGATCAGACATGATACGAGTCGTTAAAATAAATCTCACTGGGAACATTGTGGACAGGAAGCCTTTGAAGTCTTGCAGGCAAGAGGAGCGCATTTTATAAAAATGCTTCAACGTTTGGACTTGAGCGTGCTTCGAGGTATCAGTCAGTGACTAGGAAGTAATTTTCAGGTTTATTAATTGAATACACATTAGATGATATAATGGAGAGAAGAGAGAGAGAAAGAGGAGATGGATAGATAGATAGATAGATAGATTAGATAGATAGATAGATGATCGATAGTATAGATGTAGAGTATGATAGTAGATAGATAGATAGATAGATAGATAGGTAGATGATAGATGTACTAGGATATTTTTGGAAAGGAAATTAAACTAATTAATTGATTTTTTCTCACCGTGTGCAACGTCCTTCGCCACAGGTTATGATGAGTCTGAAAGCAGGACTATTGGCTGGAACATTTGTTGTTGTTGTTTTTTAAGAACAAAGAGGAAATCGTATACCTTGTACTGTATTTTTTACCGCTCATGATATTGTTCCGGGAAATAGATCTCTGCCGATAGAATATATGCCCACTGATAGGACACAGGATTATTAATTTATTGTTATTATGCTGTGTTGGCATCACATCGCAAATTAAACCTATAATGATGAATAATATCCACAGCGAGGACAGGTGATTTTTCGTTTGTTAGTCGAGCCGGCTTGTTTTTTTTGTGAGTGTTGTTTTTTTTTTACTATATTTTTACGAAAAATTTTCAATTCCGCAATTTTTTTTCAATCGTGTTGTATGTATGTATGTTTTATTTGAACTTCATCAAAATATATTTGACATTTTTGTTTCACATATAATTATATATTATAAATCATATAGTGGTAAACAAACAACAACAAAACTACGAACACAAAGCGATGGACCGTTACATACAATTACAGAATGATAGTAATACAGTTAGTGTACATGCAAAGAAAAATGCCATACGAATGTACAAGTACAGTATAGACAATTAAGACAATACAAAGAATAATCTACCTGTATTTTCATTATGAAACAAAAATCAAAAATCACCACGGATTTATCGTACAGTTTTAGGAAATGTTCGTGAATGCTTTGATAAGTTTCTCATTTTTGTAGGACGTTTATGTATTTAAATTTTCAGTATTCATTTAGATTGCTAAAGTTAACATTAATTATTTTTAATTTCTCTTTAAACGGTATTCTAGTTTGGGTGATTTTTGGGCATTGCCATTATCAAATGGAATTTGTTACCGTATTGTATTCTCGTTACAGTTTCACAGAATTCTAGATTGTTGCAGCGGATTTATATTGGGTCTTTTGTGTCTTCTCTTTCTCTATTTGGTAACATTAGGGCACTTATATCTAACGTTTACAATGGTTGTAAGTTTTTATCTTTGATAATATTAGGGATTAAAAAATTTTTTCTTCATTTATTGTGTGTTTTGAATATTCTATAGGTTTGCTTAGTTATTCCCTTCCCTGTTGTTCGTTATCTAAAAAGGTCTGAGGGTTAAATCGTAAATTCAACAATTTTCCCTTTTTTGGTCAAAATCTTTGATAGTAGTTATGACCAATGTTCAGGTGATGACACCATGACACCTGAAATTCTCCAAAATAGCATTCATTTATGTTATCCAAGCAAAGCTCATTTTACTTTGCCCCCAACCGTAAAAATCATGCCCGGCTACGCCACTGCTTTCAACTAAAATCCTTGTTCCATTTCGCGAATCAATTTCGTTGTTATCATGTTTCTTTTTATCATCATAAGAACTCGACCACGATGTACAGTTGAGAAAATTGTAATGCTAATGTCGTTTGATAATTCGTGACATATTTGTTGTTACTTTCTGTGTATGTTATACTGAATAATTGCTTCATATTTGCTCAAAATACTACAATTCTATTCACAGAAGAGTGATAAATTCTATAAAAGGATGATAATGATACGATGTAGAAATGGTAAGTCAGTGTCATTATTTCAGAACAAAATCCGCTCTGGAGACCGAAGTCTGGAAGGTTAATAGCGCCCCCATCTGACTGTGACTGCTAATGGCGTATCCAAAAGGGGTGGGGCTGAACTCTACACGAGTAGGTGTGTACCCCTGCCATAAAATATGGGAAATCTTGTCATCACTCATCTAGTTCGAGTTCAAAGGCCTTTTTGTTTATCACTTTTAACGTAAAAGTGGGAAGCCCTCAGTTTTAGTCATTCATAAGGATCGCCTAGATTTTGTCTCTCCCCCCCCCCCATCGTTTGTAAGATATCGGGTCCTCCACATATTGATTGAAAAGCAGTTGTGCTGATGACTTTGGTGTGTGGGTGTAAAACACCCCTTCGTGATTATCAATAAATTCTAGTCAGCCCCCACCCCCTTTTCTCTCCCTCAACACACGCAATATAATGTTAGAATTGGGCTATATACAGATATATTAGAGTTGTTATGCTGCCGAAATATGATCATTTATTACGATAGTTCTTTGAATTTTGTAATTTTCTGTGGTCCTTTGGATGTTATCAGTCACTTTCACCATAAGAGCCTCTGATTCGGTTAGGGTGAATTAGCATTTGATTAACTCCCAATATATCGTGGACTTAATAGGGTATATGGTTTCCTTGTTGAGGGATATAGGCCCTGCTGTTTAAGTAATGCAGCCAAATTGCTTCATCCCGTAATAGTGATTTTTTTTTCGTTCTGGGTTTGTGAGTTGATCGTTTTATTTCGTCATGTAGCTGTTTGTTTTTCAGACAAGATGCAGAAGGAACACACATAAACATAATTATACACAGCAACACGCAGACACTTAAAACAAATTTAGACACACTGTACACATCATACGCGCACTCTCACTAACTCTCAAATACGCATATGCAGCCGAGACACACTCAAACACACATCCACCCATACATACAAAAATACACACACATACACGCCACATTCACACAAACTTATTATATCACACACAAACACACACATACATAAATCGGACTCCACCAAATCACGCAACGACATACATGTATTTCTTTAGATCAACTCCATGCCACAGCAAGTAAGAATCAAATCAGATGATATATGTTTTATATTTTGTTTATTTACGAATAATTTATACATGTATCGTATAGAAAAATGTTCGATTGTTATTTTACAAATCATTTTACTTTTATAATAAATATATTGCATCGACAATGATAGCACATTTTTGAACAACACACGTGATTTCTTCACCTTTCAAAGAGAGACTTGTACAAACATGTGGACATCTGGGGTCACCATTTTAACATGGTCCGTCAGACCTAAACATGCAAGACAGAAGCAAAACTTTTGGTTTATCCAAATATTCGAATTCTCTATTATGTAAATATAATGTGAAATATTCTTTCTTCAATTCTTTGCAAAAATTTTGCAGCGTTACACACCTTCGTGACGGTTTTTGCTCTCTGTAGTCATGTGCTCTAAAACCAAACTCATTGCTCATAAAAGAACAAGTGAAACATAGTTCAACGATTGAATGACAACCTGAGAAGGGTTGGGCAGTTCAAATCAATCACTTTCTCCGAGTCCTGTATAAGCAGCATTTAAGATCAGAATAGTCCACCGGGTTTGATTTTAAATGTCACAAGCAGCATATTGCGTGTCAGTTCAACTGGTAAGGATTGGCAAAGTAAGCTCGACATTATCTTTTGTGCGAAATCAAATTGCACATTGAAAGAGTCACATTATCACCTGAATAAGTATGAGGGGATAGAGGTCGATGGCCTGCCTTCCCATGTATGCGATATTCTGAGGGTAGGTCTCTTGTGAGAGCTGCTTGCGATGGATGGCCCATGGGACACCATGCGGGCTTGGACGTGGCAGTTTGCGGGAAGTACGGCGGAAGGCTTTTGCTGTGTTTTTGTCCCGCTTGGAGATTTTCGGGTTGGGCTGGTTGACGAACTCGATGAAGAAGACGACGAATTCGAGTTCTCTGGAACAGTGAGGTTGTTGTTTTTGAGAGATTTGCGATCGGTTGGGGAAGGGCTGCGAGACAGCGACGTGGTTTCTGGAACAGGCGGGAGTTTCAGCCAGTCGGGTTTGCCTCTCCCGCCCCGAGCAAGTCTCGGCGAACCGGAGGCGGTCTGTCGGAGAAATGCTGGGTTTCGCTTGTTGGCGGCGTTGCCATAGACGCAGTGTCTTGCAGAAGGTAGTGAATACCTTCTCCTGATCGGCGCAAGACGCTTCTCCTCCTCCAACTCTTCCTCCTCGCGTAATTCACCCTCGGGGTCCTCCGTTAATCGCTGCATTTTCTTGCCGACCTGGAATACCATACTGTTCACTTGTTGCAAGTATTCTGTCGGCAGCGGCAAACTTTCATACCGAGACGAAGTGGTGTTAATCGAAGGTTTGACCCAATGCGATCGCGGAAAATTCATGTTACTGTCCTGGATGACATCTTTCAATGTTTTGAGTCCCATGCCTGTCTCTGTTGACGCGCCTTCAGTTTTCGATGTGCGACCGGCGAAAGCAGCAGAAGTTCTGGAGTTGAACAGCGCCCACTCGCGATGGCGAAGTCCATGGCTGTGCTGAACGATTTGTTATCACGGACGTTGACATCGGCGTGGCCTTCCTGTACCAGGGCACGGCAGATGTCAGCATTCCCAGATCGAGCTGCTTCCATCAGTGGTGTCACACCTGCAGAAAAATAAAATATGACGATATTGATTAGCAAATAGTTTTAACTGAATATGAAGGTTAAAATAATGCAAGAAATTATTCATAACTATCAAATCGATGATGCCATATGCTGTCATAGTGGCTCTGATTTGCCAGGGTTGTTTTTATGAGTCATCGTGAGAACATGGAAGGCTTCAGTGATTAATTGTGACAATTCGCAGACGATGAATTCTATTCCATGATTCAGAGTTTGATCATGTTAAATGGTACTGTTAGAAAAAAGACCTTGAACATTTTGTGCTGGTGACTAAAAGACAAAATTCACTCATGTAACGAACACAAATCTGATTCTGAGTCTATACATTGTACGAATGACTCATATTTTAGGGCGGGACCACATTCCGTATTGTTGTGAGTAGGCCGTATGTATACAATTTTCACATTATTTAAAATTCTGAAACAAGATCCTGCAAAAAAATGAAACAAACAAATATCAAATCAAGTGAAAAGAGGAGAGAAAATCGACTTTTGCTCACCTTCATTGTTACTTTCATCCACCTCAGTCCAAATCGTCTGAAAGATGAGATAAGAGCAGTCACGGTCTCGGCTTTGCCGCTTCGGCAGGCGTGCATCAGGGGTGTGTTTCCATCAAAGTCCGCCAAATTAGGGTCTGCATCCACGTCTTCGGCCAGCAGACGAACCATCCCAGCGTCGCCACCTCGGCAGGCGATCGCCAGGGCTGTCATCCCGTGGCTGTCCACAGCATTCACGTCCACCTGTTTAGTGAGGAGCAGCCTCGCCAGATCGCGGCGGGCGTTGGTCGATATGTCCAGGGCACAGACCCGCAGGAGCGGGGTGCGACACTCGTTGTCCGGGTCGCGGTAGTTCAAGTCCAAACAGGGCATCTTGATGGCGGAGCGAATACGCGAGAAGCTGTTGGTCTTTAGAGCGTTCACCAGGTTCTGAGTGGGATGGAGATCGCGTCCGGTTTTTCATGTTGATTAGCGCCGTTCCTGTCGGGGATCTCATGATAATGACTTGATATTCCCGGGTTTATTGACTCACGCGGCGCAGACGACCATGTGATAGTCAAGTGGTTCTCGCTGTTGACTGACAGCGCACTTGTGTCCGATAATGAGAGTTTGTTGTGATCGAAGTCCACACCTCTTCTTTATCTGAGATTCAAGCCTCTACCTGCATGGCAAAATAGAAAGAAAAACAGAAAATAAAATCAAATGTCATGATCACGGGGAAAATTATGGGATAATATCTTACTAAACAAATGATAACAAAATCATGAGTTCAATAATCATAGATATATAACCAATACCACCTAAAATAGTTCTCAATATACAACAATATTGATAATAAAGATAAGTAAACATTGAGAAATGTTCTGGCATCCACATGATATTTTAACAACAGTCAAGATAATTTTTCTCTAAAATCTGAGTGCAGACAGGTCATTAACAAGAAATGAAAATCATATATTTCCAAACACTGCAACAGTTTTCCTAAATTTTCACAAGCAGAAAATACTAAAAAATATGAACAGCTGAAGAAAAACCAATTTACTTACATGGAAGAAAGTTGAATATCCAGTAGATAAACGTAAAGTATCAAATGAAATATATCCAATAGTTAAACGTGGTAATAAGTTGACAACAAGAGTAACATCATCGTTTGTATAAGAGCAGTGAATCGGTGCTTTCCTATTGAGCGAATAGCGTTGTACTGCCAGTCAGTGTTTCGTGCTGACGTATTTATATCAATACAGCACAGGCATTACTCAGAATCCCAGTGTATCAGGATCTGGCTGCCAGCAGTACCGCCTGCTTTGTTAGTTAGCGATCATATGACCAATAGCGTGAATGGAGTTCTGACGTCACGACAGTCACGTACTAAGAATTCTCTCAATCGGTTGGGTAAATACGATCGATCGATTCTCGCAGTTTTTCTTTTCACTCGTGCACTTCATAACACACTCCCTTTCTCTCACACATCTACGGGCAGGTGATGCAAGTCAGCTCGTGACCGCGTCATGTTGTCATGTAGGCATGACTAACCGATAAACTATGATTGATTTGTTGTGTTCTTATGTATGGTTCCAATATTGCAATTCATACAGTATCCAAGAATGTGAAAAATATGCGTTTTCCTCGCAGAAGTTAGCATGATGAATGATTATATAG
>JZLH01S0626635.1:1656-21375 GCA_001188425.1 Eucidaris tribuloides | reverse complement strand
GCAGAGAGACTATTCCAGACTTTTCCCTGACTTTTTGCTACTGAGAAAGCACTTTCAGAATTCACGCCTGACCTTTCCAGAAATTCTCTGACCCATACGAACCCGAGTTGCAACATGTGCGCATTGCTATCAGCCGACACATTTGAAAGTTAAAATATTCTTGAAATTGGCTGAACAAATGAGTAATTCTGATCAGAATCAAAGTGGAGAAACATACTAAGGCAGGAACAAATTCATGTAAATCAAGATGGAAATAGTACGAGAAATGTTGAAATTTCACTGACTGAAAGGTACTTGTATAATTCTGTGTGCTGGCATTAGCCTCTGCAACACAGAATTAATAGCTAAGATGCACATGGATTGAACTTTTAACTGGAAAAGAGGCACTGAAATATACACTCCAAAACGTTCAAGTACTCTAACACAGTGGCACACAATGCATCTTTGGTACCTCATTTATAGTAACATAATTTTTTGCCCATCCATTTTCTTACAGGTTTATTATCATTGCTGGGAATCTCTCCCCACCCCCCACGCCCACCCCCCGCCCAAAAAAAAAAGTTACTATCATTCAAAGAAAATAGTTTGTTTCTGTCAAAGATAAAGATCCACTTTTTGAGGCAAAATGAAACATCATTCCTTTTTTACTCAAATGATTAGGACAAAATTACCCTGGGAATCCTACCCCACCCCCCCGCGGCAATTTGAGCTTTACCACGAGGACAATTCTCCCCAAGACACTTACCGCCTAGGACCAATACCCCCGCCCCCCCCTCCAACACTCACAACAATTATACCTCAAACAACATTTCCTTTTGGTAAGTGTCCTGGGTAAATTAGTCCGGTTGGGGTGGTAAATCTATTTGGGGGGGGGGGAGTACTCCCGCTGGGGGTAATTGTCCTGGGTGGAAATTGTATTGGGGGGGGGGGTCATTTTAATACATGCAGCTTTAAATGTATTGCCCTTCAGAGTGGCTTTAAAACAGCAGCATTTTACCACTTCTATATTTCCTTTTTTGGGGTGGGGTGCACTTCAAAAATATTCCTCTCCAGAATTACTATTTAGATACTAAGTATTAAGACTGCAATAACACAAGGCAAATACAGTCATTCCATCATGTTCCCTTCATTTTAAATTAACATTCAAATAGATTTCTGAAAATACAAAGCAAGCACAAGCTCATGAAAACAGAACGACACGACGTTTATCTAACAAAAGTAGATAAGTCACTTCATATGATAAAGAAATTTCAAAACAAAGACTTAAACTACAATGTTTTCCTGATTTTCGCAGACAACCATAAGATACATTTTTAACATCAAGAATGCAATCAGTTATGACACGCAATTCCCCCCCCTCCCCCCCCCATTCCATATCAAATTCCTGCAATATAACTCCGCAAAAAATTTTTCTGCTCAACTCGAGGCGTTGATACCTCTTTTAGTATTGGATACTTGATATCGCTAAAAAGCCGTTTATTTTCCTTTAGCAATGATACATCATTAGTTACTGAAATGGATTCATGGAATGTGGAAGAAATTATTGATAAGCGACCAAGTCAACGAGTGAAAAGTTGCAAATGCATTGTCATATCACACAGTTCACGTGTTCATTTTACAGTCATTCTGTGTACAATGTAAGCACGCGAATTACACGTGCTGTACCGTCACAAGTCATAAACGCAGGGTATGGATGATTGCTTTACTTGATGAGTTAAGAATTAGCTTCAATTATTTTTCTCGTTTTGATCTATATCCGCCTTGTGACTTGTGTGACATAAAGCATCGCGTGACTTGCGTGACACTTTACAACAGAACAGCTGCATTAGTATGGAGAGTGGATTGTGTAATGATAAGCGGTGGTGTTTAACGAAGTGTCAGCGTGATGTTTTCGAACATTTTAATTTTGATATAAGATATGGTTTAACAGGGTAATTTTGAAATTATCATTGTGTTTGAATTTCATTGAGAATTCTTGCAAGTTTTTCAAGTCCCCTCCAACAAACATTCAGTCATCCATAACAATAACCTTGCATGCCTGTATTTGCTGAACATCATAATTCAAAACATTTTAAATTCCTCCTGAAGACGACGAGAATATACTTTGACACTCATTAATGCATAACAACCTAAAGATCAATACACTCTATGCATCCTTAAAATGATAAATTTGCCATTGACAATCAGTTAATTTTGCGAAGTTTTCACTTTTTATTAGGGCAAGGTATAAAATGTCTATGTCTCGCACATTTCATGATATCCATAATCATGAGAAGATGAATCAATATCAAGGAAAGATAAACTAGGCTTTTCAGTGATACCAACATGAAGTATTATACTTTCAAGAGAGATACATGTACAGTATCGAATGTCAAAAATGACGTAGCAGAAACTTTTTTTTGAGTGAGTGTTATTTACAAGAATTTCTGGAGGCATGGATGGCATGCATTTTTTTCATTAATTAGCTGTTAGTTCATGGTTCAAATGAAAAAAAAATACAAATATTTATGAAAAGCCAGGGAATGGGGATCAAAATACTTGTAATCAAATGACCCTCAACGCACTACAATGCCAAGTAGGCAAAAACTACAATAGTAGCGACATACGTTTACATGTGAAGTGAAAAGACTAAAAAAAAAAAATGTAATTATAAAATGTACAACATAAAAAAGATATAACATCTGTTCTCCTCAGGCATTCCGATATTCACACAGCACGTGAACATCATCACAAATAATTTCTGATTTCAAAGAACACATATTGTATTAATACAAAGATACAAAAATGTTTAGAATTTCATATTTTTTTCTACAAAAATTGAAAGGCACAAATTTCACGAATTTTAATAAACTTCTCTTGTAGCAGAGTTGCATTTTTTAAAGATATTGGCAGTTCGAACTTTGAACCTACATGAAAGATTAGAGTTTGGTTTTAACAGCCTTTGCCTTTTATAATACTTTGCATAACAATGAAAAGATCAAAGCTAATTAGTAGTATTACAAGTGACACATCACTATAGAACTACAAAAAGATTCTACAAACATATTTGATCACCTATTTTGTACAATTTTTTTAAAATCTTTGTAGTACTAATTCTTTCACTAAACCTGTTAAACAAAAACATATTTGCTCACACAATGTCATTGTAAACAAAGTTACAGTCCACAGTCTTATGAATGTTTATTAGTCATCCCAGCTCGCATAACTATTAAGAGTGATACGATTATAAATAATAATGCTGGAAAAACTTAACTTGAATGAAATGCAGCAACCGTTTCGGTCCAACTCCTGTGGACTTTATCAAGTGCAGTGAAGTAGCAGTATTTTCAACACACCTACAGGCTCTAATCACACATTTTCCACGGACAATGTGATGACTGGACAGGGGAAAAGAACTGGTTCCTGACGAGGTGTTAAGGAGGCAGTGTGGGAAAGAGATCAAGTCCCTTCACTAACAAAAGGGAGGGTGGTCTATCATGATTCAATTTACTCAATCTGGACATGAGCGTTAAAACGCGTTCATCGCAACAAGTGCGGCATCCAGGGATGCGTGCAGTTTACAACCGCCGCAGATGCGTCGCGACACCTACTAGCAACGCAAGCATTTCAAAATACTGGTACTTCACTGCACTTGATAAAGTCCAAGGCCAGTGGCCGAAACGTTGTGGCATTCATCAAGTAAGTTTTTCCAGCATTATAAGTACTCTAAAGTTACACACAGTTTAGACTATGTATATACTGCCGCCACTTTGGCAAAGCGGAAAGACAATTGACAAAATTTTCATTTATTATAAACAAGAGAAATTTGTGTTTGTACATTGACTGGCATCAATACAATATTATAGCAGTTGACTTTAATATCTTTCATTGCATCCTGCAACCCTGAAACGCTCAAAAAATAGGGACAAAATGGGTAAAAAATTTGAAACAATAGGGACAATTCTTCCATATCCTATACATTAATATGTTTTGCAAAAATAGAGACTATTTTAAAAACATGGCTAAATAAAGTGCTTTTTCTTTTGCCGAAATACGGATCTGTCCCATATCGGAGATACGGACAGATGACAGGTGTGCATTTACAGTTTAACCCGTTGCTTACGCGGAACCGGATGCGCACCTGTACAAAGTCTATGGGATTGGGAATCTCGTAGTCACGGGTTAACACAAATGATGATTTCTTCGCTAAATTTTGCCTGAATATTCGAGGAAATTAAGATGTTGTTTATTACACCAGTTGAAGACGGTTTTGAATTTTGCTTTAACATGCATTTCCCATAGACCTCGAGACAGGAGAAATATCTTGTGTCTAGTCTTCAATGGGTTGACATCAATGACGTCAAAGTTTTGAGTGCATCTGTCACTTATTTCCTTTGCAAATGAATGGGTAGAATCATTAGTACTATGCCTATTGATCCAATACTGAGAATGTGTTACTGATCAGCTTGATGAAAATTTACTACAAACGGACATAAAAGATTTTTTAACACTACAGAAAACACAATAAACTTTTACACTGATAAAAATGTAAAACTAATCTAACAAAGTATCTTAATTTAATACTGTCTTCATCTTTTTTTTTTTTTTTTACAATGTAATAATTTGTCAGCAACTCACACAAGAAATAGCAGCAGTTTGATATCTGGGATTTATAGTTTGACTCAAAGATCTGTAAAGGCAGAAGATCCAGGACACGGAATGGCCTATATAAACAAGGCCCCCGCCTCCCTCCGCGGAGGGGGGGTGGGGGGTGGTGTGGCGGTGGCAGGGAGAGAGGTTGGAAGGGGGCACTCTCATTCACAAGGTGCACCATACTCCCCCCCAATCCATGGGAGCTTTCAAAGTGGACTCTGAACAAGTAATCATCCTTCAATCTCGGAGAAACACAAGAGTATCAGTCTGAAATGAATACCCTTTTCAATAAACTTCTGTTAAAAGTATGTACCGCTTTTTTCCTGATTTTGTGATTTTTATACCCTTTTCACTATACAGTGTACATATATGTGCATACATCGCCTTTCGTGAAACTACCCTTCCACCGCATTTTTGTGCAAAGAGCATTGAGTCCACCTTGTAATGACAGAAACCCCCCCCCCCCCCGGACAGAATTGATGATATAGCAGGGCTCCACACTACTTTTTTTTCCTACTAAAATTATCATTTCAGATTTTTACTTGCCCGAATGAAAAATTACTTGACCGAAAATAAAAATCAACATTAAAAATGTTTTCTCACTTAGAGTAACAAGGCCCTATTACGGAAATTGGACGTTATATTTACTTTTGGAGGTTGCAAAATATTGATTTTTTAATTTAACCCGGTTGCCTCCGAGATTCTGAAAATCCCATAGAGTTAACACAGGGCATTATCCGTTCCCGTAGCCAACCGTTAAAAAGTCATAAAATTGAGTACAATGAACAAAATAATTTAGTATTTTAAGTTAACTGAACACAAAATTAGACATAATTTGTTCATTTTTAGCAAGATTTTTATGCTAATTGCTCATTTCATGATCAAAATCTACTTGCCGCAATCGGGCAAGTAAATTTTAACATTTGATTTTTTACTTGCCTGGCATGAAATTTTACTTGCCCCGGCAAGCGGGCAAGTGCTAGTGTTGAGCCCTGCATGGATATAGACAAAATCACTTGTGCATGGATACACATGTACATACATGTAAATGTACACAAGCACTGTATAATTAACACATTTGCAGAACTTCAGTTTTACATACCAATACACTGTAGTGTCATGGATCTTAGTCCTGCAAATACTTTGGTCCTGCGCACTTTCGGACTTGCGCAACCTTGGCCCATGCACCTTCGGTTTCATGCATTGGACTTTTTGTCTCATGGTGCTTTTACTGTTGTCGACCTTTCAGATTCATGGACCTTTGTCAACTGGATGACCCCATTGACAGATGGCAGTTTTTGGAATTCGTTGGACCTGAGATTTGGCAAGTTACAGCTAGTATGTTGGCAGTACTAATACGGTGGATTCACTATGTATAGCACCCTCTAGTGCAGCAGTGATACTTCAACTTCTATGATGCATTATGGTAAAACGTATATAGTCTGACTACCAGACCATTATTCTGACATCATCAGCAAAAACTGTCTCGATCCTGCTTTGCAGGAGCGGAGTCTGAATTCAGACTAGGTAAAACATGGACTCCAGCAGCCCTTTTTAAATAATACCAGATTGTTGGTTAACTGTATCAATATTGGGAACACCACAGGTATTAAATAGAACACCTAGTTTTAACATCATCCCACATTTGCTTTTCAGTGCAAAATGCATTGTTTCAAAACTGAAAGAGGCAACAAGTTTGAGTATCAAAACAATGTCAAAACGGACTTTAACAAAAGCTCCCCTATCTCAATTACAAACACTCATAAACAGTTCAGATACTTTGATAATAATTCCAATTAAAATCAACTAAAAATAACATTTTAGATGACTAGCAAGTAAGAACCTGTCCCGTATCATTTTATTTACAGGTGCATGTACATGTAAAGGCACTTGATTGAAGCATGGATCCTACTAGTAGGATCCATGATTTAAGGCACAAAATGCAGTACAGTCTGAGTTTTACACTGGAAGTAATTCATGTAATGAAAATCAATCCCTTTAAGGCCCTGTCTGAGGGCACTCATTAATGTGTGTTTCCCCCCCATTTTTTATCTTATGAAGCCACATGCTTACCATAATGTACAGCGAGTACCCCTCCCCTCTCCCCACCCCATGGGCCACTATCACAGCAGAGAGTATTATACATGTAGCACCCTCTTTTGACTCAAATGATCAAAATGAAGACACAAAATATTTTCACACATTCAATTTCTGTTAACCTGTCCACACCATGATCATATCAACTACAGTATACATAATGCATACTGTACATGTATGTGCCTATTTTAAGACGCAAGTTCAAAACTTCTCCTCTCTTGTTGAGATGCTTGTGAAAGTAAACCTTCCATAAAGAAAATAGTAGAAAGAACAAATTTGAATCAAAAGAGCTTGAAAAGTCCAAGAAAGATGCACATCACAATTATCAAAACAGATTATCGCTGAGAAGATGCACAGAATGTGAAAATACATTGAATACTACACAAGTTGGTATTTTTTTAAAGCAGGCTGGATGCAAAGTCATCATTTCTTTTGAGAAATGGCACTTTGGGGGTTTCAGTCTGTTTTTATTTTCATTTTTTTTTTTAGCCCTGACCTACAACCATGCCTACAACACACCCGGGACTAAATACAACCTTCAATGGGGGATCATATCAAAAACACTGAAAACGTAATAATCTTTTATTCTCAGCAAAATACCCATGAAGTTTTTCCAAGTCTTCTCCAATTATTGTTGTACACGCATACACTGTATGTACCAAAACTGAAACTTGAAAACTGCTTTATTCAATCATAATTCAAATTCACTTTGCTCCAAGGGAAGACACAATGATTTTGCGATGGCAGTTTGACAGGCTATATTGAGGGCTTTCCTACTTGATGAAAAAGGAGATATCAAATTGGATGGGAAAAATATAATCTCGTGAAAGATTAATTTGATTCATTTGTAATCATGTTCTTCAGATCTGCACACCCCAAAATGTGGTTATATCAAGGAGGCAGATTCACAAAAATCTTCACCTCTCATACCTTGGGGCTGAAAAGGCAGTTTTTCATAAAGTGAAACCAGATAAATTTCAAATTTTCAATTGAATCAAGAGTCAAAGGATGTTTTCAAATTCAAATTTGGATTTGACATAATCAGTAAAGGTAAATGACATGATTGGGGGTAGTCCTCAACTTGGGCTAAAACTAGTCTAGAATCAAGTAAACTATGCAAGGATTCTCCTGTGAAAATCTTGTAGTGAAACGTTGACTCATTCTAAAATTAACAATGTCAATATCACTCGCGCTGTGTGGCTCTCTATGGGGCTTATTTTTATCGTCCCCCAATAAAATCAAGATACTCCTATTATGCTTGATTCTCCTAAGTAAACAAATTACAGACAAATCCTCCCAGGTGGGAGATCCACTCCTGCTAGTGTATAGTTGGTATATATTTCAACTCATTTGGTTCTTGAGGCATTTTCAAGTGTTCCCACTTCCCAATCATGTCACTAACCTTTAAAATAAGACTAATACAGTACCACACAGGGCAGAAAATTGTATGAGTATGCAATGAGGAATATTGAGGGCTGTTTTGTGATTTTAGGGGGGTTATTTTGTTCATTTTAGGGGCTAAATAGCTCTCAGCCCCAGTGTATTTCCTATGCTGCTACCACACATTAATTATATATTTCATCTAAAAATACATGTAACTGAATACCTGCTCATCAAAGCCTACCAGGTCAAAAACACACACCATTGAAGTTGGACCAATAAAGTTGGACCAGCCAGGTTGGACCAGTGATGTTGGACCAGCCAAGTTGGACCAGTAATGTTGGACCAGCCAAGTTGGACCAGTAATGTTGGACCAGTCAAATTCAACCCGCCAGGTTGGACCAGTGATAATGGACCACAGAATTTGGACCAGACAAGTTGGACCAATAATGTTGGACCAGTCAAATTCGACCAGCCAAGTTGGACCAGTGATATTGGACCAGAGAATTTGGACCAGAGTCACCAGACAAGTTGGACCAGTGAAGTCGTACGTTGGACCAGTAAAGTTGAACTAGCCAAGTTGGACCAGTGATGCCGTATGTTGGACCAGTAAAGCTGGACCAGCCAAGTTGGACCAGTGATGTTGGACCAGTAAAGTTATACCAGTGCTAAGGGCTCCTGCTAGACTCTGACAACTTTTGCAATCAGTGGGTAAAAGCAGACTGAAGTCACACAACTGCTACATGTACAGGTAACAGACTACATGTATTCATTGCTCTTACAGAATTTCCAAAATGATGCTCAGATGTATGAAGCCCAAATTTTGCACACTCCAGTTTGATATAGATCTGTTTCTTTTTACCCAAGTCATCTCCATGCAAAAACAGCTGTGGTGCAAAAAAAACAAGAACCACATTTGATCTAGACATGATTGTAACAAACTTATAAATCATGTTTAACCAAAATATTTGACAACCCCTTATACAAATGGATCTGCATGGTTACATTATTTTTCATGGGCCCTGACCCTTGACCTTTATGAAAGCTACCATAGCTACATGACTTACTGGTGGTATGTGTCGCCATGGTAACCGGCCATGAACTCTCTTGGATGCTGCTTGGTGAGACTAGCTGAGTCAAGGCTGAAGTAAATTACCTCCAGTCGAGATTATTGCATGAGGTAGCATGGAAAAAAATGGTTTGCTACATGGTGTCTCTCTGATATGATCCATGACACATTATTAGCACCACAGTGTGTGTATAGTATAGGCCTATATCATGAAATGTTTGTATACTTTATGTTACTTGTATATTATGCCAATGTTTGTACAGGGGAGTTTACTGCCAGTGTCTCCAAAAGCCAGTGATTGTATGGTTTCAGTCCATACAAGAGTAAAGCAATTAAGTGCTGTCAATTCAAATGCAAAAAACAACATCAAACTTGGTGAAAAGCTGTTGCCATTTGTAAGATTTCTGTAGTGTATCATACACTTAACAGGGGTGAAGCTGATTTGGATGAATGTAATTTGTACAGTCCAATTTTGATACATTTAGACAAGCACGAGTGCATACATATATTTAACAAACAATATTTTCGGCTTTTGCTTTGATCAGCATCAGTTTCAACAGGGACATTAACTTAATTTAACTCTTTGCGCGCTGAACTAATTTTGCGGGGATAATAATGACGATTGTTATTTATATTTTCTTTAAATTGTGCTTTTCTTATTGCAGCACTAGCTGATACTGGTAATTATCCAACAAATGTTGCTCAAGCATTATGGCCATTTGTTAGCTTTTCTGGTACAAACATAACAGAGAAAACTAATTATCATTATTTACGAATGTTAAATTTAATGATATGAATGTGCAAAACATTCGCGTGTAAAGGGTTAAAGGTAAATGACAAGATTGGGGGTAGTCCTCGTCCTCAACTTGGGCTGAAACTACTTTAGAATCAAGTAAACTATGCAAGCATTCTCCTGTAAAAATCTTGTAGTTAAACTTTGACTCATTCTAAAATAACTTATGTCAACATCCCTCCTGGCAAACCTGCTGTGTGGCTCTCTATGGGTCCTATTTTTATCGTGCCCCAACAAAATCAAAATGCTAGTATGTTCATGCTTGACTGTCCTTATGAAATCAAATTGACAGACAAATCCTTCTCAGTAATCCACTCCAGCTGGTGTATAGTTGGTATACATTTCAACTCATTTGGTTCTTGAGGCTTTTTCAAGTGTTCCCAATCATGTCACTCACCCTTTAAGGAACTGGCAGATTGGGGGGGGGGGGAGGGGGGGGCAGGGGGTTCCATAAGTGCCCTTGTAAAAATATTTGTAGATATAAAGAACGATGGAATGGACATGTACTGGTCTCAGATGGCCACCATACCTAAGACCTAGTTTCATCTCTGTCCAGACTATTATCTATTACGTGTTAGGCTGGTATCCCATTTGGGTGGAGTAAGGCCAGTGGGGACGAGAAGTCTCGCCCCACCGCCCAAAAGAGAGAAAACAAGCAAGGGACAGAGAGTGGAGAAAAGGGTGTTTGGCGGAATGAGGATGTCAGGCCTCGCCACGCTGCAACACTTCCCACCTTTTTTGGTGTAAACTGATTTGTTGTTTTATTTTCTTTTCTTTCTCGCTGTTGTTTTGTATCACGTACACGACATTTACATACGGCAAACATACAAAAGCCCCAGTGCCTGTTCTGTCGCGAGACACCAATGACAACAAATGGCGTGATAAAATTGTTATAGCCAATACTACACCTATCAATCCCATGGAGGAAATTCATTTTATTTATGATTCATTTTTTAATATTTATAATCATCTATTCATTTACTTATTTATTCATTCATTTATTTTTTAAATTTTGTTAGTGTCTGGAAAGCAAACTCCCTCATCTCTGCACCTTCTCCTGGCAATGGCCAACCAGCGGGCCAGCGTCCAATTCAACTTGGCTGAAAGCCTAACGATATACTACCACAACGAAACAAGGAATAAGCGTAATTGGTTTTATTGACAACCTACTTCTATTCCTATCATCTGGTCATTCATTCTCATGAAGACACTGAGACACAAACTGTCACAATTTTTTTTTCTCATAGCTGGATCAAATTTGGGGAAATTGTACACTGTGCAGTGTGCAAAAAAGAGCATAATCTTGTACTCTTTTGTCCACCTAATAGGATTTTGGGTCTAAAAATGAATTAATTGAAGTTTGATATAGAAAAAGCGACATTTTACTTTGAAACCGAATTTATCATGATGTGAGATAAAACTTCAACTTCTGAATTTGAATAAAATCACTTGATATCATTTAAACAGTTATTAGACCTTTCACTTTGTGGGATAGTTTATGCGAGCCCCTGTAATAAAGCCTGGTATATTTGGTTTGTTTCTTTAACTTTGCCAGGGCTTTTTTTGCAAATAAAAATAAATAAATCAATAAATAGATAAATAAATAAATAAACAAATAAATTAATTAATTAAATAAATAAATAGATAAATAAATAAATAAATAAATAAATAAATATATATATATATATATACAATAGAAAGAGGTTTTATTTTATCTTCACATTTCCTGTATTTATTTTGTTACTGTACCTTCATCATTTCTATTTTTATTTACTTAAATCTTTTGTAAGGTGTTATTCAATAGTCTCTACATTTTCTTATGTGGTTGTTTGTTAAATATCTTCATTACTTAGACCTATATTTTTTTATTTACCTTCATTTTATTGTTCCCTTCATTCATCGCCAGTAAGGTTTAATTTATTTTCAATGCATTTCCTGATTTGTTGTTTATATAGGCCTACCCTCATTGAAATTCTTTATCTGTGCCAACAATGATTTTATCTATATATACGATGGGATTTTAAAAGCCTTTCCATTAAAATGTTGTTTGTTACCTTGATTTATATGTATATGTTTTCTTTATTTACATTGTTTATTACTTTCATTTGTTTTTATCTGCAGTGGTTATGACCGCAAAACCCAAGGTTTTATTTTAGTGCCTGCATTTCCGCTATTCGATACCTAATGTAATTCATTAATTTTATTTTATCTAAGGAGAGCCTACCTTGTATGTTACCTTGATTCTTTTATAATCTACCAACCCAAAAGAGAGGTACAGCCTGCATCTAAAGCCCAAGTAAAGTTTGGTTGATCACCCTACTTTTTGGTAAATCTTTCACCAAGTAATATTCTATTGTCACCCCAGACATCGGAAAACAACATAAAACCCACTGTCACCGAATATTGTTTATCTCTCTTTCTACCTCCATGTAGTGACAAATTGAGATTTTCATATTATCAAACAGCTTGTAGCAGTTTTGTAAAATACATTAGCGAAATGGTCAGCCAACCCACCCCCCACCCCCCCCCCCACCCCCGGCCACTTTTACATTTTTGCATGCTTCTCAAAAACTGTGGAGAGTTCAGAGGGCGAATAATTTTTTCAGGGTGCATGAAAGCACATCATAACCATCTCATATCTCTTAAAAAAATGGTAAAATGCCAGAGCAATATCTTTTTGTTAATTAGTTACAAAAATTTATCTTGCCATTTAATTTTTTTTTTTTTTTATCAAAGTGATATTGTCATAACTGATTTTCAAATTCCACTGACTGCATATGACATTGAATTTATTTTGAATATGACACTATTTTCAGACAAGGACAAAATAAATGATACAGTATCTTCAAAACTACTTTTGGTATTATGACCTTGACAAACTGCCTTTAGTTTCCTGTGATTTTCCCACCACAATCATTCCATATTCTACCATCTGCTTCCAAAAATATGGAACAGACACGAAAAAAAGTGAAGGATAGTTTTGCTCTTTCACAGGAGGAAAAGAAAAAAAAATGATTAGCTCTCATGAGAACATGACCCTGTTTACACGATGCCAAAATTGATTGTGCACACAATTGCAATAGGCCACAAATCAGCTACATGAATGACTTTTCAATTTACTGTGAAAAGAAATATATTTAGAGCAATTAACCAACAATTTGCTTTTATTATGTAACATCAAAGAGATACTTGGTTGTATTATTGTTTTGAAGTAAATTATTTTGACAGTTGTTTTTGTTTGTAGTACGTACATGTACTTATGTATGTAAGTGAAAACATTTCCGATGCAGGCCTTGTGCTTTTCGGGTATAGTGCTCCCTTCAAGTATTCTTGATTATACTATATGTTTATACTGTAGGCCTGCACACAAACGGGAAAAAAATGTTACTTTGAATTTGAAATGAACATTTGAATTTTGAAATTTGAATTTGAGTGAGAATTTGGTGTGCAGATACATGAACAAGGTTTACCCATCCATTGCACACAACAGTCATGAGAACTCAATATTACAACTTTTGTGGGAAGTAAATATTATTAGCAATACACAGTTGGTTACTTGCCTGTATCTATGAGTTTTCTCCCCTGCCACTGTCTGACCCGATTTCCTGTCAACTTCACCCTTCACCTTTAGTCCCACTCATACATCTCCCTGTCATCTACTTGGAGCCAGCAAGCAAAACAACAGTTTTCACACGTAACCAGCGACATAGCAGCCTGGGGGTGGGGTGGGGTTTCTTGTGCCCCCTACCCCCAAAGTTGCTGGAACACTGTCTTTTGGTCCTGCCTCCATTACTATTTATTACTTTGCTCTTCAAATTTTTTTTTGTTCCTTTACTATAAGATATGAGAGCAAATGAGATATTGAAGAGAGTAGGGTTGGGGGGCTGGTAGGGGTGGGGGGTAGGCCCGAATTGGGGGGGGGGGGTTGAGAAAGGAACTTGTTCAAGTCCTGCAAAACAAGGCAAAGATTTGGATCTAGGGCATATCCTTAGATGAAATGGACTTCTGTTTCTAGATGTCATTGAAGGAAGGATGGGGAGGAAAAACCCTCGAGGGAGGAAAAGAATGATGATGCTGGATAATATCAAACTAAGGAAGAGAATCATACTGAAGGTTGAAGGAAAGGGCCCTATACAGAGACTCCAACTCTCCCGTTTTCGGCGGGAGATCTCCCGCTTTTAGTCCATTTCCACAAAATCTCCCGTCCTCCCGTTTGAGTTTTGATTTCTCCCGCCCTAGCTGTGTTTCTCCTTTTTTCTCCCGCCCAACCACCTTTTTTTAAAAGAAATTAATTTGAATCGGTGGATTTGACCTAATTTAGTGTTGTCATATGTTCAAAAATAAGCCTAAGATAGCACCAGAGAGCTTCTAAAACCCTAAAAATGGCCACCGGCCGCCAGGAATTTTGTGCTTTGTGCTGGTAATGTGGGCTATATGCACACACTAAGTCAGTGTCTCCCGTTTACTAGGGGTCTCGGCGGGAGAATCTCCCGCTTAAGAGGTGTTTAGGGTTGGAGTCTCTGCCTATAGTACCAAAAAACATGGAGACATGGAGTGTTTCATATCTGATATGAAACCTGCTCTACACAGTCACACAAAATAAATAAATTATTAATCAATTAATCATAATATTAATAATAACACTAATGATAATAATACTAATTAATAATAATCATAATAATAATAATAAAAAAAAATAAAAATAATAATTAAACAAAATAATAATAATATAATACTACTACTACTACTACTAATAATCATAATAATAATAATAACGCTAATAATAATCATCATCATCATCATCCTCATTCTACTACTACTACTACTACTCCTCCTAATCATCATCATGACAATAATAATAGTCCAAAACTCACTAAAACAAATCCATATATGCTGGGCACCTTGTAAAACAATTTAGAAATACTACAAGCAATAGAAATGAACTAAAACTGTACAGTATGTTTCATACACTATACATTAAACATATACATGTACCCATACTGTATACATGTACATGTACATGTACATACACAAACATAACCCCCTCCCCCTCCCCGGCCTCTACATGACCCAAGAAGACAACAACAAATGGCATGATAAGTTATTAGAGCTTCACCCCACCTCCCTGACACCCATCCCCAAACCCCACCCCCTGACACCTCTCCCTACATTTACATGTAACTCCCCCCCCCCCCACTGTGGATCCCTAGTTACACGCCATACTACACCTCACAACCCACAGAGGAAACTTGACACAATTTTTGTGTTGACAAGGCAAGTTGGCATGTATGTCCATGATCCATACCAGCCTGACTGATACACACACCACCTCACCATCTGGCCCATAGATTAAGACCTAGTCTAGATCGTCCCAGGAGATCCCGACATTTCTGCCTGGAAAAGAAAAATACAGACTGGTTGTCATGCTTGAACACCTCGTAATCCTATTGGAGTGCAGACTGACCTACATGTAGCCATGGAGCTACGTGTACTTGAATGATTGGAGAATCCATGTAACAAAACTTTCTCAAAATAAAAGATTTACATAGTATAGTTGGTATGTTTATTAACTGCGGTACATGTACATATGGGTCATGCTCAAAAGCCTGCAGTGCCACACTATTTTTTTTTATAATTCTGTCATAATTTATCACTATTATTGTGCAGATTTATTAACCTTGCTACATACTTGAAGTTTTGGAGAATTCTGATCTGCATGTACTCTGTGAAACTCTGAAAATAAGATGTGTGATACAGTTTGTATGCACTGTTTATTTAACAATGAACAATGTCTCCAATTTTTATAACTTGAGCATGTATCTCTACATACATGTATTATCAGCGTCTACTGTCTAGATGACATTTTTATGAGGAATGATATTATCATTTTATCATATTACCATATTATCATTTATTATCTTGTTTATAAACTACAACTTCAAAAAAAAAAACAATGAATTTTATTCGCTTGAATAGCTCCAGTTTTGGTAGGCTTATTAATCAAGTATGAAACCTTTGTGGTGATTTGGTAGTTGGTACTACATGTAGATGTTCTTCACATTTTTTTTCAATTTGCTGTCTAAACAAGGAATTAGAGCTGGGATATTTGATCAGACCCTCATTCGATTATCGTGGAAAAAAACATCCTCCATAACAGGATTTATCACCTGAGTTGAAAAACAGATTTGTGATGAAGAAGATAAATCTATTTTAGGCTTAATGAGCCCTGTAAGACTGTTATCAAAACGTAGTCAAAACAGTGTTGCTTCCTGCAGACCCAGACTTGTAACTAGATCAGAAGATTCATGGTGCCGATTGTTTATAAATTTTTGGTGGTCAGTGTGTTGACAGAGTTGTTATGTTATACTAAATACATGTACACCACTGCTCATAAAACCACGAGTTTAATAGCTGAACAGCATGGAGGTCTCTGATATCCTCAACCCCCTGTTTCTACAGGCAGTAGCACTGTGTGCATAGTATTCATACCTGTAGGAATTTCTTGGTCCCTCCCACTGCAGTGCATGCATTTACCCCATTAGGTTTTCATAATCGATGGTATTTTGGACCATATCGTGCCTCTGGCGATATTTTGAAATAATCATG
Organism: Eucidaris tribuloides; assembly: GCA_001188425.1. Taxonomy (NCBI): domain Eukaryota; kingdom Metazoa; phylum Echinodermata; class Echinoidea; order Cidaroida; family Cidaridae; genus Eucidaris; species Eucidaris tribuloides. The sequence goes on along the minus strand of JZLH01S0626635.1, from coordinate 4,798 downwards.
AGATCATTATCGTGTATTCAATATTTTTTCAACATCGAGTGATTTTGATATCATAATAATATCCCCCAGCACTACACGGAATGAAGACTCGTTTTATCACCAGGTCACAGAACAAGCGCAATGCTATCAATGATAGTAATTAGACATGATTGGGGGTAGTCCTCAACTTTGCTTGGCTGAAACTATTCTAGAATCAAGTAAACTATACAAGGATTCTGCTGCGAAAATCTTGTAGTCAAATATTGGCTCATTCTAAAATAACTAATGTGAATATACATACATGTACCTCGTGGCAGGCAAAATATACATACATGAACCTCGTGGCAGGCAAAACTATTGTGTAGCTCTCTATGGCTTGTTATATCTATCCGGGCACGATAGAATTACAATCATTCAACTAAAAACACAATGCTCCCAGAATCAAGTATAACCAAGGAGCTTCCACTATTCAAGTTTTCCCTGCAAAAATTAAAAATCATAAATTTCCTCTTTGTTGTACAATTATTGTCAGAAAATGCTGTGGTGGTGAAATTTGTTGTGTAGTTTTCTTAAAGACACCATATAACACTGTGGACGACCCGTTAAAAAATTGTCGAACTTTGATATCTGACATATCTGACAGTGTTTGAATGGACAAATAAACACCCTAGAACACAGAAGTTCGGACAGTTATGCTGTCACTACTAAAATATGTGCAGATACAAATTGGTACATTAATTTCATCTCAGCCAATAGGAAAGTCTGCAACACAGCAGTCTATGTGGGAAAACTGGAATGGTCTCTCAATGATTTTCACTTTTTCAAAGCACTTTAACGATCGTTTTAAACTGCAATTTTTTCAGGGCTTCATTTTTAGACCGTATCAGAGACGCTGGTAGCATGGGGAATCTAGGGACAGTGATTTTCCGCGATAGTGGACAACGGACAGAATTTCCGGAAATCACAACTTCGAACGGAAAATGAGTTTTCAAACGGAAAATCACGGAAAGCCTCTTTTTTCTCAAAATTTTTACCTTTTGAAAGGAAAAAACACGAAACTCAGAACAAAAGTTAGAAAAAGTTGACACAAAAACGCAGAAACAGCGAGAAATATTTGTTTCAAGTTTTATGGAAATGGAATTGTCATTTTTTTCATGTATACTACATGTAAGTCTATGATAAAACGGAATTTCCATTTTTCGACAAGTTGAACCAGAATTTCAGATTTTTGGAAACGGAAAAGGCCTTTTCTTGAAACGGAAAATCACTGTTCCTAGGAATCATGTAGCTCAGATTTTTTAAACTGGAAACATTGTTATAAAATGCCTTTAAGGTCAAGGATGAATTTCTAGCAGGGGCAGGGCTGCAGGGCTAATAATAAATTCAAAACTGTTAAATAAATACTTGTTTCTCCGCAAGTTAATCAATTCAAGACAAATCCTTCCAGCCTGAATATGCTCTCTAGCCAGTGTATGTTTCAACTTTGTCTTTGATTCTTGGGGCATTTTTGACTTCTCCCAATCATGTCACTGCCCCTTTAATCTCTGAAACAGTACTCTCCTCTGAATTCTTGTGTTTTTGCACCACCGCTGCCGAACATCTGGCAAACTTTCACAAATTTTCCCAGGATTTCTACAACACAAGATGCTAAAAAATCAGTCACTAGCAGTCTGAAGTCTGAAAAATGATCGTCTGCCTGATCTTTCTCACTCTTCTTATTGTTTGTGTTTCATGATGTTTGTTTGGAATACCTCCCAACCTCTTGACCATAAATGCAATGTGTTATGGATTCATGTTATTCTTTCATGACAAACTAACAGCACCATGCATCATGTAAAGAAACATTAGCAGGGTAGGCCTACACTATCTCATCATAAGGGTTGGTGATAGGCCTATACATATTTTATACTTCAATTTACAAAAATTTGATTTCTTTTCATTTAAACCCTATATTAACTGGGGGGGGGGTCAATTTGACCTCACCCCCTCGACGAATTTCGCGACCATGCAGCTGCGCAATATTTTTCGATCACGTCGCTCACTGACTTTTTACTTCTAAGTCTTGCGCATCTTTTGAGATCGTTTTCGCGAAAATCGGACGTACCGTTACGACGCTGCTCGACTTTTTATACATGCATGTCAACCCAAAAATCGCTCAAAAACGTGATTTCGTGTACAAAATCAATGGAAATTGTGTTTTCAGCCCAAAATCATAAATGTGTGATTATTTTTGCTTTTACTGGTTGAAATGGATTAATTTTATGCTGTTTATAATTGCAAAAGTGTCCCCAACAAATTTCATCGAAAAAACAATAGAAAACAAAAGATCAAAAAAACAAAGAAATACAAGAAATTCACAAAACAATAAAATACATAAGAAATTAATTCCAATTGGGCAAATTTTTTTGTAGATAATTGTTAGAAATGTCAGAATGAATATTTTCACCAAAAATTAGTATTGTACTAGCTACTGTAAGTGAATTAAGTGAAAACATAATTTCATGCACTTATTTGCATAATTAATTACTTAAAAAGTAGAAAAAATTATTTTTTTTAAATTTTACCATACAGTCGTGCTATGTTTTACATCCGGCTCTATGCGCATGCAAATTTGCGGCGATCGTGCGATCGGCGGTCCGAATCTGAAGGTGGGGGTTCAAATTGACACCCCCCCCGCCTCCCCGTAAAAACCTGGTCTGAAATTAGGCCCATTCAAAATAGGGGTTAAAGGCAGTGCGATCTCAATTGCAAACATCTTCCACAGACCAGGAACAAGATAACTCGCATGCCCTCTGGGCTATGATGAAAAGGACTGTCTGCATGAAATCTGGGGGTCAGTGGTTACTAGAATTGAAAAATGCCCGAACAGTAAACAATAGCCCGTATAGTTGTACGGGTCTATGTAGGCATTTTTTGCTCGCCAGGAGAAAAAAATTCAAATCAGAGTCTAACGGTCCACTATTAATCAATAAACTGACAGTTTCTAGCTCCTAATTTTGGACTGAGGGTTCCCAGATGGCATTTTCTTCTAATGTCATTGTATTTTACAATAGTTTAATTTTTAGGCATGCAAGAGATCCGCTGCTTTAAATCAGTTTTTCTAATATCTTAACTCAACCCAAAACATACATGTACTTGCACCCTAAGTCATCAGGAAAATGGA
>JZLH01S0626630.1:871-11451 GCA_001188425.1 Eucidaris tribuloides | reverse complement strand
AATTCGTAATTTCATTTTATCACATAATTGAACGGTATAGTTTCATATCAATTTTTGTTCCATTTCCAAATAATTTCTTTATAAGATTTGTATGAACTTCTTGTAATGATTAAATCCTGTAAGAGATTGAACGAATTACGAAATGGGGTTCATTGATGTATTAAGTATTTTTATGTCATGTTTGTCATAAGTAGTTGCATTTATTATATGATGTATTTATTTTCGGTGGCGTAAAAATTGCTTACTTCTACATCACGTCGATATTGAACCATATTGAAAATGATATATGATCACAAGTTCGTTCGCTTTTTCAGGAGATGTTGTACTTGATATATCATTATATTATTAGTATTAGGCACTATAAATGAGATATAAAGTGTCAAAAATGATTGTGCGCTAGATTTAAAAATGCGGGCCTCTCTTATGATTAATTGCTTTGTGAATGATTGGCTGTGTGACACTAACGCTCTAGGCCAAATTCATTAGCCTTCAAATTTGCTTTGTGTAAGGTCTTGGACAGTAAGGTATGTATTTAAAAACGAAAGAAGAAAATCACAATTGTGCCACTTTTACTACGAGTTTCCTAGTAAAAGTGCAAACTATTTGTGATTTCACCCTTTGTTGTTTACAGTACAGTGGTCGTGTAAAGAAAGCTGCCTGGCGGGTGAGGAGAGTCTATCATGTCACACAGTATTGTTATTGTAAAAGAGGGCGCTTTTAACTTGTACCGGTTTTTGACACATGCTGCAGCATAACAAAAAAATGTACAATTGAAAGCCTCCCTCTTGGACAGTTGAAAATTATGTATGTTGCCTACGTCACAGTAGAGGGCAAAGTTCTAGCGGTTCAAATACTATTTTCTCTGTGCAATTTTCTTGTTTTAATTTTTAGGATATGTTTGGTAACAACATATACTTTAGCAAGAGGACGAGTGGTCTGATATTAGGTCATGTGCTGTGAGAGAAGTCGACATGTTCCGTTAAACATTCTCACTATAGAAATGAAACGACAAAACAAAGTGTATTGAAATTTGAGACCTTTCCTATTGTGTGTAGCGTTGATTAAACACATCATTTCAAAACATGTGAGTTTCCAAGCGAGGAGGACGCTTTCTCTTTCATCAATTCGAGACACACTGTGTATTTCTGTGTTTTTAACTCGTCTCAAATCCTAGATCACATACACATTAAATTATGTTTATCTTATTGTTTCTATTAGTTTTGAGACCTATGATTTTTTTTAAATGTTCATGTGAGTAATCATGTACATATTCAGTTGACTCCCAAATATTCTGGTTCCATTCTTTATGTAAATATGATATTTATCATTTCTCGCTACAGAACATTAATTTCTTCACGTCTCAGTTGGTAAAATGAGCTTTTCTTTTAAAATTTAAGAATAAAAAATAAACAAAATAGTACTTCTTATATATAAAATGAATGTTGTTGCTATTCATTGGAAGAGATAATTCATATATTGCTAAAAAAAATACAATGGTATTTTTAAAAAATAATCGAACAAGGACGAAAGAAACTAGTGACTGATTTTGTAGGGTGTTATTGACGTTAATTATGAAAATTTGTACGTGCAGGTTATATAGTGGCCAATATACGTATATGCTTTTGGTCAATTCTCTGTTTTTTATTTTAGCAAACTCTGGGCAAAAGCCTAAAAAAGAAAACAAAATGCCAAGTTTCACTGTTTATAATCCCTGCTTACATTTTTCATCAATTACTAAATTGTTTTTGACAATTGCAAAAACAACAACAACAACAGCCACAATAATAATAATAATAACAATGATGATATAATTACGGTCTGGGATTTCCACGATAATTTCTAATTGAATTATTAAATGACTTCATAATTACGTTGAAAAAACTATTGATGTCATATAACTTCTTACACCAAACAGAATGATATTATGGCCTAATGAAATGATGAAGAAGAATCGATTCTTCATTTCGATTACAAGATTTACATTGTAGCTATTAAGTATTTCAATTACTTGTGTACCTATTATAGGATGATGGGTGTATAAATAATTAAAACGAACGCAAGCTAAATGGATCAAGAAAGGTCAAACCGTGATAACATCGGTACTTGTAAATGTGCTAAAAATTCCGTATGATATCAATTCAATGTGTGATATAGGTTGTATGATAATTTGCTATACGTAGACCGTATGTGCTGTGTTTGTTTATGTCTATGTTATTCGTGCTGACGGATTGTAACATGTATGTGGTTTGGGGTTTATGTATTGTTTTGTTTGTGAAGTGAAGAAATGCATATGTGTGGTATGTGGACATGGATGCGTGTGTGTGTGTGTGTGTGTGTGTGTGTGTGTGCTGTGGTCGTGTGTGTGTGTGGTGTGTTGTGTGTGTGGTGTTGTGTGTGTGCTGAGAAGAGAGCATCTCGTATAGCAGGCGTGTCTGGGCTATGATGTGTCACACACATAAGTTTTATTGCAAAAAAGCCGGCGACACTTATGCGATATTAAAATAACCTTCTTTCCCCTTTATCTTTTCTGGCATGCTGTCTTGATGTGTATATCGGGTGTGCACATGAGCGTATGTGCTGTGAATTCAGTCAGATTTGTTGGTGCATATCACAGATATGTCAGTGATGTGTGAATACACAAAGCCAATTAATGACGGGCGTCAGATCAGATATTCAGGGCTGTGCGCTTGTCACGTGACCTATCTTTAAAGGATCTAATGTCGTTATGTGTTGTCCGGTCGAGACACACACACACACACACACAACCACACACACCACACAACACACACTACACACACACACACACACACCACACCACACAACAACACACACACACACACACAACACACACACACACCACGCACGTCACACACACACACACACACACACACACACACACACACACACACACACACCATCACGACACACACACGCCGAACCCACACGACACACACACACACACCACACACACACACCTACATAACACACATACAAACACACACAGACACACAATACATACACACACACAGGCGCGCACAAACAAACAAAATCATGCAGTCATGTTATTTTTATAGAACATGCGTACAACTCGATTCGAATGTATGAAATGTCACAATAAAATTGCCGATGATTAGAACATAGTTGAATATCATCGCCTACTTTCGTGGAAGGCAACGGTAGCACCACTTCTATATCCAAAAGTATGAACAACGATATGACCAGTCAAGTGTAGGCGCGACAACAATATTGTTTTCCGAAATTCGGCCTCCGCTATTATTCTATTCCATTATCAGCTCAAAAGCCGCAATAACTTGCGCCTTATTTTGTGTCGCTGACAGTAGCCTGCTCAGCTACCATTCAGTTCTTGCAGTCGAGCATGGATAGATCTCCCAACCATGGCGTAGTAAGCGGGGGGATGGGGCAAGTGTCACAACTAAATTTACAAAAATAACATAATCAAGCAAACCATTTTTAGAACAGAGTTGCCAAGCTGGCCAAATAGTGCCCTCTTTTGGTTATTGTCCGCGATATTCCCTAAATCGCGCACATATGCTAACAGAAGTACTGCTTGTGGGACTGAATAAAGATACCATGAAAGCAATTCAACAGTGTTCTTTATTTCGTCTTAAATTTAAGAAATAACAGCTCAATGATTACAGGTGAGTTCAGGCGATGGACAATTACTCCTTAAACTGTTGCCCAGCGAAACAAAGCTCATCCAAGAACCAGAAATATAATATCCCATAAGAATAAACCTAATTTTGCCTAGCCATGCTGTAAACGCCCCAGTCATCTCCAAGACCCGTAAATAGGGGTTTCCTCCTGGGTGTTTGCTCCTCCGACTTTCTTGACTCACAACATTCGTTTCACATTTGGAAATGGCGGATTGCATCACCAATACTCGCGTTTGAAAAAAAGGGGGAAAAAATGGGACCACTCTCCATGCAATAGAGAGACATATCCCACTCCCACTCGCACTCCCGAAACACGCATGGGCATACGCGGTGGAACGTTTGGATATACAATGGACTTGGGGGGGGGGGGCGCCATTGTTCTCAAACAATGGTGCCCCCCCCCACCCAGTCCATTGCCAATCTGAACGTTCCGCCGCGCATGCGCATGGGTACGAAAATCCCTTTCCCACACAAAATCCTGGTTATGCCTTGCTACCCCAAACCCTAAAGTATTTTGCAATTTACAGACAAAAGTTGAATTCAGTAACGTGTCATTTCATAGCGGGAGTGCAGACGAGAAAGTACAGTATACGTTTCTGCAATCTAAGCTGCGTTTATCCAAATCAACAGGTAAGTGTTTTGTTAATGAGAGCATTATGATAAAAAAATATGCCTCTTTGGAACTTGATTGATATTGTTCTTACGCACAAAAACTTTATCGTCTGTTTTTTTTAAAACGAAGTGTATGACATGTTATGTGTGTCATATGAGGTGAGGAGTTATACTGAGTTTGCAACACTATTTTGGGGGGTTATTATTATCTTGTTTAGAAGTAGTCGGGTAGTAGTAATAGTAGTAGTACTCTCAACAAATATTGAGTGAAAATATTCACTCTTTGAGAAGTGAATTTCAAGAGATAGTGAATTTAGAGTGAATTTGGAGTGAAAATTTGTGTTTTTCACTCGTTTGGAGTGACCTCAAGGATCACTCAGAGATTTCGAGTTATCCTTGAGGTCACTCCAAAATGAGTGAAAAAATGCGTGAAATAGGACGGGGAACATAGTTACATTAACGATGGTTTTATGGACAAAAAACACATATTGACCATGTGAACCTGCGATAGAATACAGACATTTCATTATTGACCCCCGAGTTTCTGACACTGAATAAAACGTATTAAATTTTAATATTTTCGGGTGGATACAGGATGTGCCCTGTATTGTCTTTATCAGATATTAGAATCTCGAAGTCCACGGGTGAAATGAATACGTGACACTTTTACAATGAGACATGGGCTATTCTATTATCATATTGTTTAATTAATCATGTGCATTATACATGTATAGGGCCCGTCTTTTCAACCAGACACTAAAAAAAAGTAATAATAATTTAGAAAAATGTGGAAACTTCTAATTTCATTTTAAACGCATGATGTTGGAAATCAATGTTGTGGGAACAACTGTCCTCATTGCTTTACTTAAAAATAAGGTGACGCACCTAGTCTGGGGGCACAAACTTTATTTTTTGCACAAAAATTCCACAGCGCCTTGAGCCAAGGTTAATCTTACCAAAGCTCGTGCGATCTATAACACAGGGCCTATGAAGGTTGTAGTCTGCAGCACTTATTGTTCAGACCCTGATTTGGGTAGCACAACGGACTAGGGTTTGTGCCTGCAAACTAGATGATACACACTCTTTTAGATGAATATTCCAAAACCAATAGATCAGGGGAAAATTTAATGTTAAATATTGGACCCATGAGCTAAATTTGGCTACAATTTACATTGTGTCTAGGGGACTCTTTTTGTATTACGGGGGCAAAACGCCCCAGTTCCCGTGTAGGCTATTTTGAGCGCTGCAATAGATACACACTGATATGATACACCTGAACTGTATCAGACATGGCTTATTATAGCTTTTACCAGTAGCCTGTGACATAAAATAGTGCATTTGGGTTTCTGTAGGGTGTGCCAAAAACGTTGCCCTGCTTCTTTTAGTATAGTGGTTATACCCATATACTGTGGGACAGACTTTTCATCAACGTAAGATACTGTGATCCCACGTGAAGGCGCCGCTTGGCAACAGCCTATCCTAACCAGATCAAAATCCTTGCCTGATCCGACAATCTACTCAGTTGTTCTAATAGTGTTTAAAAGGAGTTTGACAAGAGTTACTCGATATGTCTTATCATATTTGTATGTAACCGTTCATTTTGTTCTTTTTAAGGCATAATTTAATAACAAAAGCATATAGTATATGAATTAATAATTTCCAATACAACATCAAATTTAAAAACAAAAGCATTACAGTTATTATGTGTTTTCCAGGATAGCATTTACGAATACAGACTACTGAGATAACTTCCTTCATCCGGGAATTTTTCTACTGTTATAAATATAGAAAGATGCTATGTTGGAAGCACTTTATAGTATGCTTTTTTGTGAAGATGAAATACGGCTTAACGCACAAAAGTTGTCTGTACCTCCTCTACAAATTGTTCTGTATGATTTCTGTAGCTCTGCATACCAGCCATGAACTTTGACCTTGTATGAATCTAACTATCACCGCCTCTTCAGCTCGTATCAAGCTTTGGTCGTTTGCTTCAGTGCATTTACATAATAGCATGACTGGAAGTTTATACTTTTGTTCGAATTAAAATCTGAAAACTGGGGTTCATGCAGTCAGAACGGGCTGTACAATGACATAATGAAAATAGTCTCGTCTGGTTAGTACCGAGTACTTGGGCAAGTTTCCACAAAGTTTCTTTATAATTTTACTGTATGTGCACAGATTTAGCGATTTTTTAAATAATGTTAATTGCAGTTATTTTTTGTCTAACTGAATATCATGAATATCGTTTTTAACTTACTTCCTGATTTTATTTTTGTTGAATGTTCAATGGAACCGTTTTAATTAATTAATTAATTAAGATGGAGTAAAAAAAAGCCGTATCGTAGCGTTAAGCTTTACATTGTCAACTATCTACGTGATCACTTTTGGATATGAGATTCTCTCTCTTTTTATTTAAAGATTGTGTTATTGATTTGCACGTCAAAAAACACATATTTGAATCAAATCAGCTGAAATCATATCCAATGTGAAGATTAATAGAAATAAACACCTCTCATAGAAACTTGGAGTAAACTATTGAGTTTTGGTTAAAATCTGGACGGTTAAACTTCACCCTTTTTTCAAATTACTCGGAAGCATTTTTAAAAAAAATCCGCGACGTCAAACGTGCATGTGCCGTTCCAAAATGGTCCGATCAGCCGTTAGCCAAAGTTCGCGCAGGGGATAGCCGTTAACCAATCAGAGGGCTGCGCTGGTCTTGATACGGTGCACAGTAACCGCGATTCGCATTTTGAGCAAAATTGAAACTCACAGAAAGAACAAAATTCTGGTAACATGTCGTTATTAGTTTTTCTCATAAAACAGCAAATTCATGACGTATGGATCTCAGACTTTCAACACACCATTTGTAAGTACCAAACTACCGTTTGGTATTGATAATGAAGGGAAGTAATGAACTTGCACATCCTTAACGCAATATTTAAAGAATACCATTTAAATACTTGTACAATGTAATGTAGTATACCTTTTTCTTTCATCCAGAAATTCATTTAATAATATTGTTTTCTACTTGTTATATGTTTGTTTACACAGATTCGTTAACGTCATCATGGCGTCAGGATTTGACACACAACCCCGTGGCTGTCAAGGACGTGGTTGTAAGGCCAAAACTAACGATACAGTAGCTTATAACGTCGAAGAAAAACAATGGCTTTGTGACGAGTGTGCGACAAAGAAAAAACATTTTATCAGAGATGCAGAATGTCATGAGAAATGGCTTTGTGATAAACACAAGAACAAACATGTTGAAGTATTTTGTGAAACACACAATATATGCGTTTGTAACACGTGTGCTATAACCACACATAGACCCTGTGAAGTGAAGGACCTGGCAGACGCTGTGAAGGAAAAGAAGGGAGATATTCTGGATTTGTTCCGTGATGCGGAGAAAAGGCGGGAAGAAGTCCACAAATATGACGCTCTAGTCAGCAAATGCAAAGCTACGGCAGAGGGACACTTCAAATCAATTCGACAATCAATCACCTCTGCCTCTGATGATGAAGAAAAGAAAGTGGAGGAGATTCAGAGGGAAACGGTGCTGATGATAAATATAGAAGCAGATGAGGATATAAAGCGGATAAACCAGCAGAGGGAGGATAAGCTGAGACAAAACGATGACGAGGTGTACAAACAATTAACGCAAATCAGAGATAGAAAATGTAAGCTTCTGGGTGAGGTCCAAGAGCTAGATGACAAAATTTGTGAAATATCTGAAGATTTGAGATCAAAATCAAAGAAAGCTACCACCGGCCTCCTTAAGTCACGTGGGAGGATTGAACAATTACTTGCCAACGACAAGGACTTAGTGCAAGACGTACAGAAGGTGACGACACTGGTTAATGAATCGCTTCTAACACGCGTGAATACAAATGCTCCTGAATGTCGTCCGCACTACCGAAAATATTCGGTTAGTGAAGAGGGTGGGCAGAATCTTGGTCGAATAGATAGGTCGAATGGAACATTAGTATTATCTGACACTACTGAAATACCACGAGAAGTCGAATCGCCAGAACTTGTCGGGATTGTCAGTGACAGAGAATTGTCAGTGGTAGATTCCGAGACCGATTCACGTTATGCGTTTCACCTCGATAATAAGACTGTACGGGAAGTACCTGAGGGTTTGGTGCCACAGATATTCCTGGAGAATAACACTGTTGTGTGTTATAACAGCAATAGAAACTGTATAACTGTGTGCAGTAGAGAATGGGAACACCTGAAGGACATAGAGATACCTAATGATAAGGCTAGTGATTTCGCCAATAATGAACTGAATATAATGATTGATTTTTACAAAGATGGAATGCTTCTCACACTGAAGGAATTATCCGATCAGATTTACGTCATCAATCCTGTCAACGGGGAAGTCGTAAGAACCATAACTGTCGATGTCAAAGAAATCAGGCAGATCCGTGGATTGTCATCAGGAGACATCGTTCTGCAGACAGGGGACAATGAACTCACTGTGGTCAGTGAGACTGGTACACAGAAGACAGTCATCCGTCATGATCATCGACCCGGTCTAGAGGTTGTCGTTGATCGTACCAATGACACGTTGTATGCTTTGTACCGTGATGAAGACAGTCACATGTATAAGGTGGATACGTTGTCCCCTGATGGTGAGATTCGGGACATGCAGATGATAGAATTTGAACCTACTTCGAAATATTCTGGATCTTGTGTTTTCACACAATCTGGAAAACTTGTTGTATGTGAGGGTCAAACGTGTTACATTTACACAAGAATGTACAGTGTTGATGATCTATATGCCATGGTTGTAAAATGATTACATTACACATTGTGCATGTCATATTTTGAAGAAAAACAAATATCAACCACATGACGGTGTAACAATTCTTGGTGAAACACTAACACTGCTAACACTTTCGTATTTGATTTGTTGGCGATAACATGGTCGGTTTCCTTATAAACAGAACAGTTTCTTCAAAGACGGAGTTGGTAGTTAAAGTGATGTTCTGATAAAATGGGTGTTGTAGCGATGTTTCGAGTATCACAATTTTCGTCATTTCGAATGAAATTTCATCGACTTTCTGTTCGATTTCGTCTCGCATAGAGCAGAGTGATTAAATGTTATTCTCAGTTTTCTACTTGGCACAAGTTTCAACTATTTTAAATTCAGAATGGTCAATTTTTATCATACGTCCCTGCCGACCAAAAGATGTTAAAAGCAAATCAGTCTATGTTTCATAAAATTTAGTAGTTTGTCATCCCATTTGGTCCCTAACGTTAAGTTGTATGCTAGTGTGTTATCATAGTGTTGTTTCGTGTGATCATGCATACACTGTATTTTCCCATGACTGTAAATCTGAAACAATGTGTATGGTTATTCACGTACACTGTAAAAAGTATAGTGATAGCAAAGATGGGTAAATAGAAAATGTAGTTGTGTATATTTTTGGCACTTGGTGTTTAAAAATTGGACACAAAAATTCGACACACGACGTTCAATAAGGGCGTGTCTCTGATTTTTAAATGTTTCATTATAAAATGGTAATAACAAAAAAGGAAATACTGATAAGACCCATATTTACCCAAGATGATATTCATTTTCACACTTAAGACAGATACGAAACTAAACGAAATTTTGACGAAGCTATTTGCAAAATGTACAAATTATTTTTTGTGCTCGAGTGCTCAATGACCGACAAATTGAAATTGTAACTGTCAAAATTGCACAAAAAACAATCTTTACAAGTGGTTGATCGAGGTTTGACTCAGTAGTCACATTACCGTGACGTCTCAAGACGAATTTGAATTGAGAATTTTCATTGTTGTATGGAATTACTTTAAAAAAAATCCATGGGAAACATATAATAAGTATAGCTGTGAATTGGGACACGCAATTTTGTTTCAGATATCAAGATATTTAAACAAAATGAAATTATGATTTCCTTGATTTAAGGGGAAAATTTCGTGATATCCAAAAGAGGTTAAAAAATGCACGTCAGGAAAAGTATTGACAGCTTTACTTTCATATTAAAGTTACTAGCTAAAATATAAACTGTGACGCCGGACTCATTTAAAAAATGACCTAAAACAGGTCAGTGGAATACAAGTAGTGTCTTTTTAACCCGATTTATAGCGTGGATTTAAATCTGCGACAAAAGTTACTTAGTTTTGTAACATGATTTATCTGTTCCCGATGTGAACCTTTTAACGGTTGATCTTATTTTACCTTCAGGTCTAACGAGGGAATATCCCGGGGGGGGGGGGGGGTCGCTCTCCACACGGCCTGCTACGCACCCGCGTCCAGAAAAA
>JZLH01S0626620.1:40772-51721 GCA_001188425.1 Eucidaris tribuloides | reverse complement strand
AACCCTAATTGCAGTGCATTTGATTAGGTACTTTATGCCCCATTACCCTGCTCCTTGGATGAGACTGGACCCATGGGTGAAAAAGAAAACACACACACACACAAACACACACACACACACGCACGCGCGCACGCACGCACGCGCGCACGCACGCACGCGCGCACGCACGCACGCACGACGCACGACACGACACGACACGACACGACACACACACACACACACACACACACACACACACACACACACACACACACACACACACACACACACACACACACACACAAACTGTAACAACCCACCACTATCTTTAGAAAATGATGAGAGAAGCCTGTGGTGGTTATGCATAATACAACATAACAAAAGGCATGATACAGTTAGGCACAGGGTCTAAATACATAAATAAGCTTTATATCTTGTATATAAGTCGTCTCTCTGCTCTGTGTAGGATAAATACACCCTCATACATTTCTGAGAGAAGGAAAATATTTGATTCCATTATCCCCAGTCAGCCACTTCATTTGGTACCCTTTCAGTAGGTATTGTGTCTTGCATGTAATTGTAGTAGATCAAATATATGGATCATAGTAACATGTTTTGGAATCTGTCCAAGATTTATCAGTGATACTGTAACTATCAAGCTATTTTTGGATTTTGATGAAAACTGAAAAGGTAATTCAACTAGTTGACAAAGTAGCTCTGAAAAGTGAATAACACCTTGCACAGCTTAGCCAAAAAATGCTTTATAAATGCTTTATCAAAACTTTTTTCAGTCATTATTTGAAACCCCAAGCAAAAGTTTATTATTAAGTGCACATTTTGTGAGCTAGGAATTAGGGCAACTCTTCGTTTTCAAGAAAGTAAGGTGTATAAAAAAAAACAAATAAGATATTGATATTGGTCATTTTATAAAAGAAGTACTTGCTACAAAATATATCCACCGTAAGTATGAAGGGGTTAAAAATATCTGGCTGCTAGTGAATAAAGTAGATTTACTGAGTTTCTCTTTTATACTGGTGAAATGGTACCTGATGTCTAGAACAATGCTCAATTTGAGCTAAACATAACATGCACGTTTATGAGTAACATCCTGTGCCATCGACAAGACAGTTTAATTTCTACTGTGTACTCTATGTGAACACACACACACATACACATACACACACACATGCACGCACGTACACACACACACACACACACACACACACACACACACACACACACACACACACACACACACACACACACACACACACACACACACACATACCTGTAATCACCTTCGACCGAGGACGTACAATTTTTAATGTGAGTGTGTGTTTGTAACGGTAATACCGAGGACACACATCGCATTTCTTACCTATTAAATGAGGACGAAACTTCTGACAACTGCGGACATATACATTACATGTACACAAAACCTCCAAATGCGGACGTTCTCTATATACCCCAGACTTGCTTGCTGGTTGTAGATGGCGATTAAGCACCATCAATTTAAAAACAAAGATCAAAAAAGCGTGGCATCCCCCCTGGAAGGTACAACGTCCGTGGTTGTACAGTAAAATTAATCCAAAACGTCCATGGTTGGAGGCGATTACAAACTCACATACACACACACACACACACACACACACAGAAATGCACACATAGTGTTGCAAACATGCAATGCTCTATACCAGGGCTCAATGCTAGCACTTGGCTTAACATGCAAGGGATAATTTTCAACTATAAAATCAAAATACTTGTGTTTTTCAATTCAATTTCAATTTTGTATAGATTCCAATTGAGTAGAATCTGTAAACACACTTTCAGGTACTATCTCTAAAGTAACACAGTTAAAAAGCATTTCGTTCACATGGGCAAGTAGAAATTTTGTTCGGTCAACTAAATGAATGAAAACAAAAAGTTTGCTTGCCCAATCGGGCAGCCAGGCAAAAAAGGTTAGTGTGGAGCCCTGCTCATATGTACATGTACATCCAATTGCACACACACACACACGCACACACACACATGCACACAATTATATGTCATAATGAAAACCTTGATACTAAAAGAAAAAATTGTTTACGATAGCATTCAGTACATGAACTATTTCCACATTGGTCATATTGCTTTTATTATGTGCATGTATGTTCCACTGTATCCAAGCAAATTATAAAGCCGTTGCGTGGTGAATTAAACAGTTTTGAAAAGCATGGCAGGTGTTTGAATTATGATCCACAGGAACTGATCATTATTGAAAAAATAATACAATTTCCTGAAATGGTACTAAATGTCAAGAGAATTAATTGAAATCTGGTGACAGAAATCGTGATAAATGATACTGTAACCATGATGATACAAAAAAAAACCCCAAAGAAATATGAAAGAAATGTCAAATGGGTTATTAAGTACGAGTAGTCATGTGGATGCGGATAATTTATTATGATGAAATAGTCTTATAGCACCTACACTGTTCATATACATAAGAGTAGACAAATATGTGAATACTTATTTTTTTTTTCGGGGGGGGGGGGGTTAGTCAGTAGTTGACCTCATTTCTAGCTTATTTCAAATATTTGACACATTTTTTCATTGTGCTTGGTGTGGTTTTTTTTATGAGTCTCTCCATCATGAAAACCAAAAACTTTGCCATTAGGAACTGAAGAAAGGAGAAAACAAATATTAACATAACATGATAACATGAAAACGTAATAACTTGATAACATGAAAACGTAATAACTTGATAACATGTATTGAAAACAATGATAAACTTGATAACATAACTTTAGTAATATTCAAAGAAGTGAACGATATTGAATATCGCTTTACCAGTGTTTAGATTATCAGGGAGTAATTGCTCAGATCTAAAACAGAGACTTCTCAAAATTAATAGTGTGATTTCTTTCTTGTAGGCTTCATGTTGCTGCTCGTCTGGGCCAGTACCCGTGCCTCGAAGTCCTGCTGCAGCTTGGTGCAAATCCGAGAGCCTCCGATGGACAAGGTAAAAAAAAGTTGTGCTGCCATAATTCCCAGAGGAAATTAATTAATGAGCTCACAAATTATCTGGTGATTAATTCAGTTTTCAGCTGGGACAGGAGTTTTGGGGAAGGCCATTTGTGCCCTCATGTCATTACCAGAAATGTGGTGAATGCGTTTGACACCTTGCGTAGGTTTTGGTAATTTGGCGTCATTACGATGGTTTGAGGGGGGTGTGTCTACCCAATCCTGCCTCAGGAAAGCACTAATTGAATAACAGTTTGAGGACAAATTGAGAGCGATGCCTCGTACCTCGATCCTAAAACGTTTTGGATAGCTCGGTCCCACTTCCTCACATTTAAACGGGGCAGTAACCCTGTATGTGTCGGAATCAAGTCATGTATCATGAATTCATGACCTAAAACTGTTAACTGATGTTTGTTTAACATTATAATGGCACCCCACTTTATTTTATGATCTGTACAGTCACTTCTACTGCATTTTAGTGGAAACTATCAGTACTTGAGTTAATTTTACAGGGTAAAAAATTGAATTTTCTTTACAGGTGCTACTATTCCTGATTCAGTGCACTTATGACACTCTTCTCTATTGGACCCTGTGGCAAATTATGGAGGCTCTTTTGCCATTTCGGAGGCGAAATCGCCCAGAGCCCCCGTGCATTTTTCCCCTGTTTGAGTGGGTTTCTGATAGTGTTGAGACTGCTCAAATAGTGTAATTATTTTTCAAGTCATTGTAACACCACTACATAAATATCACAAATTGATATGGTTCCGTTTCTGACTTAATCTGTACATTTCTCTTTGTAATTTTACGTTTATCTCAAATTATAGGTGAAGTGATGGCTGGATGCACATGCAACATCAAATTGAATGTTATGTATTACTTCACAATCTTCCCCACCTTAGAAAAGAGAGATAAAAGTAATTAAAATTTACAAAGATGAGGGGGAAAATATGAATTATGCATGACTGACATGAGGTTCATGAAGATTGCAGTCTCACAATATACTACATGTATACAAAAATATATTTGGTATTGTTGTTGTTGTTTTGTGTAGATTCAATTAACAAAAGCCAACCAAAACAAAAACGATTCAGTAGGCCAATCAAAATTTTAACTGCTACTTAACAAAACTAACACTATCAATGGGGGAAATGAGGAGACTGTTTCAGGTCTAGTAGCATTGTGGATCAACCTGTTGGAGACTAAGTGTGAGTTAACTCGTGTTGGGGTGTATGGAAAATGCGTGTTACAGTGAAACCAAATCGTCTCCAACCGGTTAAGCTTCTATCCACCAGATGAGTTGTGAAGCAGGAATCAAGACAACGTGGTTGATTGAGAGTAGAAGTAGTAGAAGTACTGTCCCTGTAGCTTGTTCAAAGTGAAAAACACAGTTAAGATGTTACTCATCAAGTCCATTAACAGCCGTTAGAGGCACTTGCGAGCTTGACAAAATAAAAGGCAAGTCACTTGTTTGACTGGAAGGCAATCAAGTGCAAGGATCTGCTTAATTAGGGCTAGACAGGAATTGTGCCATTGGGAACAATTATACATGTGCAATGTGCATGCACACAGCTGTTTATAACAAACCAGATGAATATTTTAGCCTAGATATGTTTGTAATTTGGTATTGAAATTATAGATGGGGTGGCTACTACTAGTCTGTGATTGAAATAGTCAAAAAAGTTAGTAGTAGATGTACACTGTAGTAGTAGTAGGAGTAGGAGTAGTAGTAATAGTAGTAATAGAAGTAGTAGTAGTAGTAGTAGTTGTAGTAGTAGTAGTAGTAGTAGTAGTAGTAGTAGTAGTAGTAGTAGTAGTAGTAGTAGTAATAGTAGTAGTAGTAGTACCTAATAGTAGTTATAGTAATGGTAAGAATGGTAGTGGTAGTAGAAGTTATAGTAATAGTAGTAGTAGTAGCAGTAGTAGTAGTAGTAGTAGTAGTAGTAGTAGTAGTAGTAGTAGTAATAGTAGTAGTAGTAGTAGTAGTAGTGATAGTAGTAGTAGTATTTAGTAGTATTAGTGGTAGCAGCAGCTTTTGTTGTACTTGAAAACAGTAGAAGTGCACTCATAATGTATACATGTAGATGTAACATTGGTTGACCGTTGTACAAAGGCAAGAAGAAACATGCATCAGTCATAAAAAAAAATCTCTTGAAATTCCGCACTGATAATATTCTCTCTTTTTCAGATCTGATAATACATGATCAGTGATAGATCTCCACATGATAATGCCACTCAAGAAGGCTTCACATACTGTTTGTCAGTGCTGGAAACACGATGTTAGGCAAAGTTATTGACTGGATTAACAAGAAGGAAGACTAGTTTGTGAAATAAGATCACAGCTGTTCAACCCATGACATTGAAATTTGCAGTAGCAGTTTAACTATTTTAGCACCCTATTGCCACCCGGTTCAGTGGACTGTGATATGGGAGAGTTTGGGCTGAATCACTAAGCTGATATTTTCAATAGTATCTTCACTATCTTGGACTTAATGCAACCAAATTAAAGTTTAAGTCTGCAGAAACAGTGAGCCCTAGATATTAATGTAGCCAAACTACATACATGTAATGTTCTGCAGATTTGTATCCCAGAGTTTAAAGTTTTTTGATTGTCAAAGTATGCTGAACCATTATACTGTATGTATGAGATAGAAATACTGATTAGGGATGAACAAGTAAAGATATTAAGCAAACAAACAAATAATTTCATTGATTAATCAGTTATTACATTTGGTTGTTGAGTGTAACTGGTGAATATTCCATCCAAGTGGTTGACGTACTGAAACATAGGCCACTTTTAAGAAAAAGTAGTTTATTGTGGTATGAGTCCAATCAAGAGGTCACACATGCTATGTTGATTATGTAGAGAACAATAGGGAGCCGGAAAATTCAAATTGACTACAGGTTTGGTGTGTGGTGTAGTCTAGTAGGAGGATTGTGGTTTTGTTATTAATATTCAACCAAAACATTTTCAGGAAAGAACAGGAGTGTTACCATGTTGTTTTGAATGAGCCACACTTTATGACTTCCATTGTGATGGTTGATATGTTCCAGACAGAAATGATCAAACAATTTGTGTGGGTAAACTTGTGGCATGACCTACTCAAAACAAAGATGACTTCTGTGGTTTTTCTCAGTGAATTATGCATCAAGTGTGAAATGTAAGCACAGAGGGAATTATAACAATACACATGCACAATTTTTGTGTATATTAATAGATATGAATCTGCTTGGATGAGCTGTATTTCAATGCTGTATACTGAACTGATAATGAGTAATATGAAAACTGTAATACCTTCATGTGAAACTAATACACTGAAACATTAAGAATGAAGACTGGAAAAAAATTATGTGAAATAATAGTTGTATGATTTTTATATTTATTCATTTATGTTTGTATTCATGCATTTATTTATCCATTCAATTTTTGTTTATTTTTGATTTATTTATTCATTTATGTTTGTATTCTTTTATCTAAATTTATTCATTCATTTATCATGTATTGATTATTTTATTTATTTTGTGTTTGTAGGTTGTACTCCCCTTCACTGTGCCTCCAAGGGTGGACACCTAAACTCCATGCACAGGCTGATCAAGGCTGGTGTCCCCATCAATGCACAAGACTTTACAGGCAAAACAGCACTTCACTTCTCAGGTTAGTATAATCTGGTGACTGGCATGTAAGCCTAGATGTTGCCATCAAATTGCAATGTACAGGCAAGCTCCAAACAAAAGTTATTATTTCATTAGAAATTCATTGTGTGTTAACAGCAGTATTACTAAAAGTTGGAATATGTTTGGACTGTGTGTGATAGTGTTAATAATTGTGAAGTAAAAGTACAGGATAAATTCTTTATGCAAATACTCAAGAGTTTGATATACCTGCACAAATTTGAGAAGCCAAACTTGTGAAGCAATTATGCATGCAGAATTTAATCATGCATGAAGTATACTTCATCATTCTATGCTGTTGTAGGGTATTAAGTCGGTTGTCAACTAAACACAACAAAAAAGTAACTACCCCCTTTTTCAAACTACCATAACTTTTTAACAAAATAAGTTTTCGCAAAATAATTTGGCAGGAGTATTTCTACACTCATTGACTAACCTATGTGTGAAAATGTGATTGATCCGTCGAGCCACGCATGAGTGAGCATGCATTAAAGGCAAAAGGGCCACTTTTCAAAAGTCACAGGAGTCATCTCTTATGCCAAAATAAAGGTAAACAGTGGTATTCTGTGCTTTATTTAAAGAGTGTGCTCACTCAACCATGACATGGTTACAATCTCTTATGTTCATACAATATGTTAAAATACATTTTGCTGAAAAATAAAGGATTTCATTTTTTTTCAATAAACTTAATGGATTTTTCAGTTTCAAAATTGAGGAAGGATGCCAATTTCTAAATTGATCTCACTGAACCGCAAAAAACGCGAAAAGTGTCAATGGATGAAATAACATAAATAGCCTAAATCATTCAACGGGAACGAGAAAGCAGAAATTTGTTAAAAATCCTGTAACACAAATCAAAATGACTCGTGTGACTTTTGAAAAGTGACATTTTGCCTTTAATATGTGCTCACTCACGCATGCATTGACGGATCAATCACATTTTCCCACAGAAGTTAGTCAATTAATGCAAAAACACCCCTGCCAAATTATTTTGCTCAAAACTGTGTCTTTAAAAAGTTATGGTATTTTGAAAAAGGGGGTAGTTACTTTTTTTCTTGTGTTTATATACAGTTTTAGTGAAACTGAAACAAATTTTAAATTATTTATATTTAATGGGATTTTGTAAGTACAATTACATCATTGATTTGAGTTCTGAGTAAATCAAATTTCTATGTAGATCTCAGTACTTAAATCTCTCCTTTATTTCAGTAGCATGGGTCTAAATCTATTCAGTAGAAGATTGACCAGAATAGGTCACTGAAAGATTTATTTGTGTTCATTGCACAGTCAATGACATACTATTACGTGCAAGAGGACAATGTAAAATTAAAAAAGTCTTAATTCTTATCTCATTGCAGCAAATGGAGGTTTCATAGAGAGCACCATTCTTCTCTTACAGTGTGGGTCAACGGTAGATGTTTCTGATGAGGTAAGTTCAGAATGTTTGTAGTTTACCCATCTTCAGGGTAACAAACAAAGCAAAATTAAAGGTATTGGCTAACATTTACCACAGTTAAAAAAATCCGAGCTACCTGATTCCCCATGATACGATTGTCTTTGATAAAGTCTAAAAATGACGCCCTGAAAAAAATTGTATTTCAAAATGATTATTTAGTGCTTTAAAAAAGTGAAAATCGTAAGTTGATCGGATTCACCTGCCCATTTTCTCCCATAGACTTACTGTGTGTACACCTACGCTATTTAAACTCGCCCCGAGTTTTAATTGTTTATTCATGCATAACTTGCCATTGGCAGTGTAACTTTCCAAACTTTTTTTTTATTCTAGGGTGTTTATTTGTCCATATGAACACTACTATGTAGTTGAGATATAAAAATTTGACAATTTTTTAAATTGAAGCTCCACAATGTTAGCCTATCACTTTAATAACTTTTCCTTCCCTGTTCTTTGAGTCATACTTGATATCTTTACTAAAGGCAATGACATACTGTATTAAAATGGCAAGAATCTTCTAGGATACCAAACCAAGGCTCTCTTGTTTTGTACCAGTACAATTTCTGAAATGTACACACCATTTTCCCCCAAACAGACTTGACACTCTAAATAAAATAATCAGGAATGGCGGAGACTATTCCACAAATTCATTTAGGTTGATGGTAGGCGGTAGCTGCAGCACTTTATCAGCATTGTTTACCGGTAGTAATGTTTCCAATTAAAAAAAGAATCTGAAGTCCATATTCCTCCATGCTTCTATTGTATCTGGTAAGGTCTGCAAATGAAGCCCTGAAAAAGTTTTAGTTACCAGTTGCAACCGATCATAAAGTGCTTTTCAAAAGTGAAAATTAATGAGTGACAGCTGCTTTTTTCACCATAGAGTAATGTGTTGTAAGATAATAGTTCTTGCACTGATATTTGTACATATTTTGCTAGTAACAACACAATTGTACAAGGTTTTGTGTTCAATAGTGCTTATTTGCCCATTCAAACACTATCATATCCAGCTCAGATATCTAACAAATTTTGAAATGGGGCTTCCACAATGGTTAACAGTGTCTTTAAGATCAGCATGATAGAGACATTACCCAATACCTCTTGTTTGTAATCATGCCCAGTTGCATCTCAAGCAGACCGTGCAATGCCAGTTACCCCCTTCCCCTACCCCACCCCCTCCCCCTCCCCACCTCTCCCCCACCCTCGCCTCGAGAAAAACAGGTGTGACTGAAATATCAGGTCATTACCCCCTGGGCGGAAATGGCCGTTTCGAATCTCGACTTGCCTTTCCGCTGTTTTGTAACATCCCCGAAGGGCAAGTTGGCAGTCAATGTCACGGCCTTCACATAAAAAAGCTTGGGATCCACCCACGACACAGACAGTGTGTATCTCTGGATGCAGATACAGTTTAAAGTCGTTTTGTAGGTTAATTCCCACTTTGGGAAGACCACAAATGACAAGGTTTGAAATTGTTTTGAAGTCTTTATCATACCTAGGTAGTATTGATGGTCCAATGATTATGTTGCTTCTGCAGATACAGTTTAAAGACACAGGCTAACATTGTAGAGCTTCAATTTAAAAAAAAGTCAAAGTGTGATATCTGAGCCACACAGTAGTGCTTAAAGGGACAAATAAACATCCCAGAATACAAAAGTTTGTAAAGAAATGCTGCCACTGGCTATATACATGTATGAATGAATGAATGCCACTCATGAATTTCCACTACAGGGGAGTATAAATTAGCCTAGATCTACACACAGTAAGTCTGTGGGAGGAAATGGGCATGGTGAATCTGGTCAACCTGAGTACTTGTAAATTTTCACTTTTTTAAAGCACTAAATAAATCATTTTGATTTTTTTTTTTTTTTTCAGGGCTTCATTTTTAGACCCTACCAAAGACACTTTGAGCATGGAGGATTATGCAGCCCACATTTTTTTCAACTGGTCATTGTTAGCTTATGGCTTTAAAGGTATTTTGTAGGTTGATTCCCAGTTTGGGAAGACCACAAAAATGACAAGTTTTGAAATTGTTGTGAAGACTTTATCACAGTCAGTATTGATGGTCCAATGGTTATAGTGCTACTGAAGATACATTTTAAAGGTGTTATGTAGAATAATTTCCACCCTGTGAAGACCACAAAAAGGCTTGAGACTGTTTTGAAGACTTCGTCAGAGATGATAGTTTTATACATGCAGTCAAGTGATTCTAGTGTTATTGCTGTGTATATCTGTATCATAAAACCTTCTGCCATGACCTACAATGTTTGAACCTGCTGTGGTGTGGCCATTTATTTCTTAACCTTATGGGCATAAGAAACTGGGGAGGGGAATAGTCAGGAAGGATTGCAATAAGTTATCTTGAAACTAATAGGCCATAGATATGTGTTTAGTGTTGATAGCACTTTGAAGAACCTAGGCAAGATAATTGAGATACATGTAGGACCTACTAATATTGTATCTTCCCCTTTACCCTGTATATTATTTCGTTCAGTGGAAGAGTGATACACCTTCGTGTTACTTCTTACATAGATAAAGTAAAAAAGATTGCTCAGAATTCAGCTTGAATTGAAGAATCTATCATATTTTCATGTGTTCTATAAATGTAACAGAATTACATTACCAACCACCATTAGTGTAATAATGTAAGATAACCTTTGTGATAAAAATTTGCTTTAATTATATTTGATATATTTTGAAAAAGGAAACAATGAAGTTGCCAAAATCTTTGTTCATAATCAAAATGCATAATGTTGCGTAGTGTGCATCCAATCATTATTGACAGCATTCCTTGCAGTCAAAACCACTCTCACTAGCTAGGCTTGGGTGAAAGTTACTGATGGTTTCCTTT